>CAXAKS010000339.1:0-22195 GCA_963969495.1 Ceratothoa steindachneri
CGGTCTTCCTAAAACACCCGAGTGGTATATGCGAGTTATTTGTAAAAAGCCGAGGGTAACATTTTTCCCCTCCCGCTCCCAAGGGGTATATCTGAGATATTTGTATAAAGCCGAGCTTCACATTTCTCTTCTCGCCCTATGGAATAAGGTATAACTGCGATATTATATTTAAAAAGCCGACGCTCGCTGAAACTAAGGCGAGGGGCGTCGAGGGGGGAACGGGATATAAAGAGTAGTAAGACGGTCGAGGCTAAGGTCGGCGGTACTTGCCCTTTAGTCTTATAAGGCCGAGGGTCGCCTCGATGGCCTCGGTCTTCCTAAAACACCCGAGTGGTATATGCGAGGTATTTGTAAAAAGCCGAGGGTAACATTTTTCCCCTCCCGCTCCCAAGGGGTATATCTGAGATATTTGTATAAAGCCGAGCATCACATTTCTCTTCTCGCCCTATGGAATAAGGTATAACTGCGATATTTTATTTAAAAAGCCGACGCTCGCTGAAACTAAGGCGAGGGGCGTCGAGGGGGGAACGGGATATAAAGAGTAGTAAGACGGTCGAGGCTAAGGTCGGCGGTACTTGCCCTTTAGTCTTATAAGGCCGAGGGTCGCCTCGATGGCCTCGGTCTTCCTAAAACACCCGAGTGGTATATGCGAGTTATTTGTAAAAAGCCGAGGGTAACATTTTTCCCCTCCCGCTCCCAAGGGGTATATCTGAGATATTTGTATAAAGCCGAGCATCACATTTCTCTTCTCGCCCTATGGAATAAGGTATAACTGCGAGATTATATTTAAAAAGCCGACGCTCGCCGCATCTTAGGCGAGGGGCGTCGAGGGGGGAACGGGATATAAAGAGTAGTAAGACGGTCGAGGCTAAGGTCGGCGGTACTTGCCCTTTAGTCTTATAAGGCCGAGGGTCGCCTCGATGGCCTCGGTCTTCCTCTAACACCCGAGTGGTATATGCGAGTTATTTGTAAAAAGCCGAGGGTAACATTTTTCCCCTCCCGCTCCCAAGGGGTATATCTGAGATATTTGTATAAAGCCGAGCTTCACATTTCTCTTCTCGCCCTATGAAATAAGGTATAACTGCGATATTATATTTAAAAATCCGACGCTCGCCGCATCTTAGGCGAGGGGTGTCGAGGGGGGAACGGGATATAAAGAGTAGTAAGACGGTCGAGGCTAAGGTCGGCGGTACTTGTCCTTTAGTCTTATAAGGCCGAGGGTCGCCTCGATGGCCTCGGTCTTCCTAAAACACCCGAGTGGTATATGCGAGTTATTTGTAAAAAGCCGAGGGTAACATTTTTCCCCTCCCGCTCCCAAGGGGTATATCTGAGATATTTGTATAAAGCCGAGCTTCACATTTCTCTTCTCGCCCTATGAAATAAGGTATAACTGCGATATTATATTTAAAAATCCGACGCTCGCCGCATCTTAGGCGAGGGGCGTCGAGGGGGGAACGGGATATAAAGAGTAATAAGACGGTCGAGGCTAAGGTCGGCGGTACTTGTCCTTTAGTCTTATAAGGCCGAGGGTCGCCTCGATGGCCTCGGTCTTCCTAAAACACCCGAGTGGTATATGCGAGGTATTTGTAAAAAGCCGAGGGTAACATTTTTCCCCTCCCGCTCCCAAGGGGTATATCTGAGATATTTGTATAAAGCCGAGCATCACATTTCTCTTCTCGCCCTATGGAATAAGGTATAACTGCGATATTTTATTTAAAAAGCCGACGCTCGCTGAAACTAAGGCGAGGGGCGTCGAGGGGGGAACGGGATATAAAGAGTAGTAAGACGGTCGAGGCTAAGGTCGGCGGTACTTGCCCTTTAGTCTTATAAGGCCGAGGGTCGCCTCGATGGCCTCGGTCTTCCTCTAACACCCGAGTGGTATATGCGAGTTATTTGTAAAAAGCCGAGGGTAACATTTTTCCCCTCCCGCTCCCAAGGGGTATATCTGAGATATTTGTATAAAGCCGAGCATCACATTTCTCTTCTCGCCCTATGGAATAAGGTATAACTGCGATATTTTATTTAAAAAGCCGACGCTCGCTGAAACTAAGGCGAGGGGCGTCGAGGGGGGAACGGGATATAAAGAGTAGTAAGACGGTCGAGGCTAAGGTCGGCGGTACTTGCCCTTTAGTCTTATAAGGCCGAGGGTCGCCTCGATGGCCTCGGTCTTCCTAAAACACCCGAGTGGTATATGCGAGTTATTTGTAAAAAGCCGAGGGTAACATTTTTCCCCTCCCGCTCCCAAGGGGTATATCTGAGATATTTGTATAAAGCCGAGCTTCACATTTCTCTTCTCGCCCTATGAAATAAGGTATAACTGCGATATTATATTTAAAAATCCGACGCTCGCCGCATCTTAGGCGAGGGGTGTCGAGGGGGGAACGGGATATAAAGAGTAGTAAGACGGTCGAGGCTAAGGTCGGCGGTACTTGCCCTTTAGTCTTATAAGGCCGAGGGTCGCCTCGATGGCCTCGGTCTTCCTCTAACACCCGAGTGGTATATGCGAGTTATTTGTAAAAAGCCGAGGGTAACATTTTTTCCCTCCCGCTCCCAAGGGGTATATCTGAGATATTTGTATAAAGCCGAGCATCACATTTCTCTTCTCGCCCTATGGAATAAGGTATAACTGCGATATTTTATTTAAAAAGCCGACGCTCGCCGCATCTTAGGCGAGGGGCGTCGAGGGGGGAACGGGATATAAAGAGTAATAAGACGGTCGAGGCTAAGGTCGGCGGTACTTGTCCTTTAGTCTTATAAGGCCGAGGGTCGCCTCGATGGCCTCGGTCTTCCTAAAACACCCGAGTGGTATATGCGAGGTATTTGTAAAAAGCCGAGGGTAACATTTTTCCCCTCCCGCTCCCAAGGGGTATATCTGAGATATTTGTATAAAGCCGAGCATCACATTTCTCTTCTCGCCCTATGGAATAAGGTATAACTGCGATATTTTATTTAAAAAGCCGACGCTCGCTGAAACTAAGGCGAGGGGCGTCGAGGGGGGAACGGGATATAAAGAGTAGTAAGACGGTCGAGGCTAAGGTCGGCGGTACTTGCCCTTTAGTCTTATAAGGCCGAGGGTCGCCTCGATGGCCTCGGTCTTCCTCTAACACCCGAGTGGTATATGCGAGTTATTTGTAAAAAGCCGAGGGTAACATTTTTCCCCTCCCGCTCCCAAGGGGTATATCTGAGATATTTGTATAAAGCCGAGCTTCACATTTCTCTTCTCGCCCTATGAAATAAGGTATAACTGCGATATTATATTTAAAAATCCGACGCTCGCCGCATCTTAGGCGAGGGGTGTCGAGGGGGGAACGGGATATAAAGAGTAGTAAGACGGTCGAGGCTAAGGTCGGCGGTACTTGCCCTTTAGTCTTATAAGGCCGAGGGTCGCCTCGATGGCCTCGGTCTTCCTAAAACACCCGAGTGGTATATGCGAGTTATTTGTAAAAAGCCGAGGGTAACATTTTTCCCCTCCCGCTCCCAAGGGGTATATCTGAGATATTTGTATAAAGCCGAGCTTCACATTTCTCTTCTCGCCCTATGAAATAAGGTATAACTGCGATATTATATTTAAAAATCCGACGCTCGCCGCATCTTAGGCGAGGGGCGTCGAGGGGGGAACGGGATATAAAGAGTAATAAGACGGTCGAGGCTAAGGTCGGCGGTACTTGTCCTTTAGTCTTATAAGGCCGAGGGTCGCCTCGATGGCCTCGGTCTTCCTAAAACACCCGAGTGGTATATGCGAGTTATTTGTAAAAAGCCGAGGGTAACATTTTTCCCCTCCCGCTCCCAAGGGGTATATCTGAGATATTTGTATAAAGCCGAGCTTCACATTTCTCTTCTCGCCCTATGAAATAAGGTATAACTGCGATATTATATTTAAAAATCCGACGCTCGCCGCATCTTAGGCGAGGGGTGTCGAGGGGGGAACGGGATATAAAGAGTAGTAAGACGGTCGAGGCTAAGGTCGGCGGTACTTGCCCTTTAGTCTTATAAGGCCGAGGGTCGCCTCGATGGCCTCGGTCTTCCTAAAACACCCGAGTGGTATATGCGAGTTATTTGTAAAAAGCCGAGGGTAACATTTTTCCCCTCCCGCTCCCAAGGGGTATATCTGAGATATTTGTATAAAGCCGAGCATCACATTTCTCTTCTCGCCCTATGGAATAAGGTATAACTGCGATATTATATTTAAAAATCCGACGCTCGCCGCATCTTAGGCGAGGGGCGTCGAGGGGGGAACGGGATATAAAGAGTAATAAGACGGTCGAGGCTAAGGTCGGCGGTACTTGTCCTTTAGTCTTATAAGGCCGAGGGTCGCCTCGATGGCCTCGGTCTTCCTAAAACACCCGAGTGGTATATGCGAGGTATTTGTAAAAAGCCGAGGGTAACATTTTTCCCCTCCCGCTCCCAAGGGGTATATCTGAGATATTTGTATAAAGCCGAGCATCACATTTCTCTTCTCGCCCTATGGAATAAGGTATAACTGCGATATTTTATTTAAAAAGCCGACGCTCGCTGAAACTAAGGCGAGGGGCGTCGAGGGGGGAACGGGATATAAAGAGTAGTAAGACGGTCGAGGCTAAGGTCGGCGGTACTTGCCCTTTAGTCTTATAAGGCCGAGGGTCGCCTCGATGGCCTCGGTCTTCCTCTAACACCCGAGTGGTATATGCGAGTTATTTGTAAAAAGCCGAGGGTAACATTTTTCCCCTCCCGCTCCCAAGGGGTATATCTGAGATATTTGTATAAAGCCGAGCATCACATTTCTCTTCTCGCCCTATGGAATAAGGTATAACTGCGATATTTTATTTAAAAAGCCGACGCTCGCTGAAACTAAGGCGAGGGGCGTCGAGGGGGGAACGGGATATAAAGAGTAGTAAGACGGTCGAGGCTAAGGTCGGCGGTACTTGCCCTTTAGTCTTATAAGGCCGAGGGTCGCCTCGATGGCCTCGGTCTTCCTAAAACACCCGAGTGGTATATGCGAGTTATTTGTAAAAAGCCGAGGGTAACATTTTTCCCCTCCCGCTCCCAAGGGGTATATCTGAGATATTTGTATAAAGCCGAGCTTCACATTTCTCTTCTCGCCCTATGAAATAAGGTATAACTGCGATATTATATTTAAAAATCCGACGCTCGCCGCATCTTAGGCGAGGGGTGTCGAGGGGGGAACGGGATATAAAGAGTAGTAAGACGGTCGAGGCTAAGGTCGGCGGTACTTGCCCTTTAGTCTTATAAGGCCGAGGGTCGCCTCGATGGCCTCGGTCTTCCTCTAACACCCGAGTGGTATATGCGAGTTATTTGTAAAAAGCCGAGGGTAACATTTTTTCCCTCCCGCTCCCAAGGGGTATATCTGAGATATTTGTATAAAGCCGAGCATCACATTTCTCTTCTCGCCCTATGGAATAAGGTATAACTGCGATATTTTATTTAAAAAGCCGACGCTCGCCGCATCTTAGGCGAGGGGCGTCGAGGGGGGAACGGGATATAAAGAGTAATAAGACGGTCGAGGCTAAGGTCGGCGGTACTTGTCCTTTAGTCTTATAAGGCCGAGGGTCGCCTCGATGGCCTCGGTCTTCCTAAAACACCCGAGTGGTATATGCGAGGTATTTGTAAAAAGCCGAGGGTAACATTTTTCCCCTCCCGCTCCCAAGGGGTATATCTGAGATATTTGTATAAAGCCGAGCATCACATTTCTCTTCTCGCCCTATGGAATAAGGTATAACTGCGATATTTTATTTAAAAAGCCGACGCTCGCTGAAATTAAGGCGAGGGGCGTCGAGGGGGGAACGGGATATAAAGAGTAGTAAGACGGTCGAGGCTAAGGTCGGCGGTACTTGCCCTTTAGTCTTATAAGGCCGAGGGTCGCCTCGATGGCCTCGGTCTTCCTCTAACACCCGAGTGGTATATGCGAGTTATTTGTAAAAAGCCGAGGGTAACATTTTTCCCCTCCCGCTCCCAAGGGGTATATCTGAGATATTTGTATAAAGCCGAGCATCACATTTCTCTTCTCGCCCTATGGAATAAGGTATAACTGCGATATTATATTTAAAAATCCGACGCTCGCCGCATCTTAGGCGAGGGGTGTCGAGGGGGGAACGGGATATAAAGAGTAGTAAGACGGTCGAGGCTAAGGTCGGCGGTACTTGCCCTTTAGTCTTATAAGGCCGAGGGTCGCCTCGATGGCCTCGGTCTTCCTAAAACACCCGAGTGGTATATGCGAGTTATTTGTAAAAAGCCGAGGGTAACATTTTTCCCCTCCCGCTCCCAAGGGGTATATCTGAGATATTTGTATAAAGCCGAGCATCACATTTCTCTTCTCGCCCTACGGAATAAGGTATAACTGCGAGATTATATTTAAAAAGCCGACGCTCGCTGAAACTAAGGCGAGGGGCGTCGAGGGGGGAACGGGATATAAAGAGTAGTAAGACGGTCGAGGCTAAGGTCGGCGGTACTTGCCCTTTAGTCTTATAAGGCCGAGGGTCGCCTCGATGGCCTCGGTCTTCCTAAAACACCCGAGTGGTATATGCGAGTTATTTGTAAAAAGCCGAGGGTAACATTTTTCCCCTCCCGCTCCCAAGGGGTATATCTGAGATATTTGTATAAAGCCGAGCATCACATTTCTCTTCTCGCCCTATGGAATAAGGTATAACTGCGATATTTTATTTAAAAAGCCGACGCTCGCCGCATCTTAGGCGAGGGGCGTCGAGGGGGGAACGGGATATAAAGAGTAGTAAAACGGTCGAGGCTAAGGTCGGCGGTACTTGCCCTTTAGTCTTATAAGGCCGAGGGTCGCCTCGATGGCCTCGGTCTTCCTCTAACACCCGAGTGGTATATGCGAGTTATTTGTAAAAAGCCGAGGGTAACATTTTTCCCCTCCCGCTCCCAAGGGGTATATCTGAGATATTTGTATAAAGCCGAGCATCACATTTCTCTTCTCGCCCTATGGAATAAGGTATAACTGCGATATTTTATTTAAAAAGCCGACGCTCGCTGAAACTAAGGCGAGGGGCGTCGAGGGGGGAACGGGATATAAAGAGTAGTAAGACGGTCGAGGCTAAGGTCGGCGGTACTTGCCCTTTAGTCTTATAAGGCCGAGGGTCGCCTCGATGGCCTCGGTCTTCCTCTAACACCCGAGTGGTATATGCGAGTTATTTGTAAAAAGCCGAGGGTAACATTTTTCCCCTCCCGCTCCCAAGGGGTATATCTGAGATATTTGTATAAAGCCGAGCATCACATTTCTCTTCTCGCCCTATGGAATAAGGTATAACTGCGATATTTTATTTAAAAAGCCGACGCTCGCTGAAACTAAGGCGAGGGGCGTCGTGGGGGGAACGGGATATAAAGAGTAGTAAGACGGTCGAGGCTAAGGTCGGCGGTACTTGCCCTTTAGTCTTATAAGGCCGAGGGTCGCCTCGATGGCCTCGGTCTTCCTAAAACACCCGAGTGGTATATGCGAGTTATTTGTAAAAAGCCGAGGGTAACATTTTTCCCCTCCCGCTCCCAAGGGGTATATCTGAGATATTTGTATAAAGCCGAGCATCACATTTCTCTTCTCGCCCTATGGAATAAGGTATAACTGCGATATTATATTTAAAAAGCCGACGCTCGCTGAAACTAAGGCCGGTGGCGTCGAGGGGGGAACGGGATATAAAGAGTAGTAAGACGGTCGAGGCTAAGGTCGGCGGTACTTGCCCTTTAGTCTTATAAGGCCGAGGGTCGCCTCGATGGCCTCGGTCTTCCTCTAACACCCGAGTGGTATATGCGAGTTATTTGTAAAAAGCCGAGGGTAACATTTTTCCCCTCCCGCTCCCAAGGGGTATATCTGAGATATTTGTATAAAGCCGAGCATCACATTTCTCTTCTCGCCCTATGGAATAAGGTATAACTGCGATATTTTATTTAAAAAGCCGACGCTCGCTGAAACTAAGGCGAGGGGCGTCGTGGGGGGAACGGGATATAAAGAGTAGTAAGACGGTCGAGGCTAAGGTCGGCGGTACTTGCCCTTTAGTCTTATAAGGCCGAGGGTCGCCTCGATGGCCTCGGTCTTCCTAAAACACCCGAGTGGTATATGCGAGTTATTTGTAAAAAGCCGAGGGTAACATTTTTCCCCTCCCGCTCCCAAGGGGTATATCTGAGATATTTGTATAAAGCCGAGCATCACATTTCTCTTCTCGCCCTATGGAATAAGGTATAACTGCGATATTATATTTAAAAAGCCGACGCTCGCTGAAACTAAGGCCGGTGGCGTCGAGGGGGGAACGGGATATAAAGAGTAGTAAGACGGTCGAGGCTAAGGTCGGCGGTACTTGCCCTTTAGTCTTATAAGGCCGAGGGTCGCCTCGATGGCCTCGGTCTTCCTAAAACACCCGAGTGGTATAGGCGAGTTATTTGTAAAAAGCCGAGGGTAACATTTTTCCCCTCCCGCTCCCAAGGGGTATATCTGAGATATTTGTATAAAGCCGAGCATCACATTTCTCTTCTCGCCCTATGGAATAAGGTATAACTGCGATATTATATTTAAAAAGCCGACGCTCGCTGAAACTAAGGCCGGTGGCGTCGAGGGGGGAACGGGATATAAAGAGTAGTAAGACGGTCGAGGCTAAGGTCGGCGGTACTTGCCCTTTAGTCTTATAAGGCCGAGGGTCGCCTCGATGGCCTCGGTCTTCCTAAAACACCCGAGTGGTATATGCGAGTTATTTGTAAAAAGCCGAGGGTAACATTTTTCCCCTCCCGCTCCCAAGGGGTATATCTGAGATATTTGTATAAAGCCGAGCTTCACATTTCTCTTCTCGCCCTATGAAATAAGGTATAACTGCGATATTATATTTAAAAATCCGACGCTCGCCGCATCTTAGGCGAGGGGTGTCGAGGGGGGAACGGGATATAAAGAGTAGTAAGACGGTCGAGGCTAAGGTCGGCGGTACTTGCCCTTTAGTCTTATAAGGCCGAGGGTCGCCTCGATGGCCTCGGTCTTCCTAAAACACCCGAGTGGTATATGCGAGTTATTTGTAAAAAGCCGAGGGTAACATTTTTCCCCTCCCGCTCCCAAGGGGTATATCTGAGATATTTGTATAAAGCCGAGCATCACATTTCTCTTCTCGCCCTACGGAATAAGGTATAACTGCGAGATTATATTTAAAAAGCCGACGCTCGCTGAAACTAAGGCGAGGGGCGTCGAGGGGGGAACGGGATATAAAGAGTAGTAAGACGGTCGAGGCTAAGGTCGGCGGTACTTGCCCTTTAGTCTTATAAGGCCGAGGGTCGCCTCGATGGCCTCGGTCTTCCTAAAACACCCGAGTGGTATATGCGAGTTATTTGTAAAAAGCCGAGGGTAACATTTTTCCCCTCCCGCTCCCAAGGGGTATATCTGAGATATTTGTATAAAGCCGAGCATCACATTTCTCTTCTCGCCCTATGGATTAAGGTATAACTGCGAGATTATATTTAAAAAGCCGAAGCTCGCTGAAACTAAGGCGAGGGGCGTCGAGGGGGGAACGGGATATAAAGAGTAGTAAGACGGTCGAGGCTAAGGTCGGCGGTACTTGCCCTTCAGTCTTATAAGGCCGAGGGTCGCCTCGATGGCCTCGGTCTTCCTAAAACACCCGAGTGGTATATGCGAGTTATTTGTAAAAAGCCGAGGGTAACATTTTTCCCCTCCCGCTCCCAAGGGGTATATCTGAGATATTTGTATAAAGCCGAGCATCACATTTCTCTTCTCGCCCTATGGAATAAGGTATAACTGCGATATTTTATTTAAAAAGCCGACGCTCGCCGCATCTTAGGCGAGGGGCGTCGAGGGGGGAACGGGATATAAAGAGTAGTAAAACGGTCGAGGCTAAGGTCGGCGGTACTTGCCCTTTAGTCTTATAAGGCCGAGGGTCGCCTCGATGGCCTCGGTCTTCCTAAAACACCCGAGTGGTATATGCGAGTTATTTGTAAAAAGCCGAGGGTAACATTTTTCCCCTCCCGCTCCCAAGGGGTATATCTGAGATATTTGTATAAAGCCGAGCATCACATTTCTCTTCTCGCCCTATGGAATAAGGTATAACTGCGATATTTTATTTAAAAAGCCGACGCTCGCTGAAACTAAGGCGAGGGGCGTCGAGGGGGGAACGGGATATAAAGAGTAGTAGGACGGTCGAGGCTAAGGTCGGCGGTACTTGCCCTTTAGTCTTATAAGGCCGAGGGTCGCCTCGATGGCCTCGGTCTTCCTAAAACACCCGAGTGGTATATGCGAGTTATTTGTAAAAAGCCGAGGGTAACATTTTTCCCCTCCCGCTCCCAAGGGGTATATCTGAGATATTTGTATAAAGCCGAGCATCACATTTCTCTTCTCGCCCTATGGAATAAGGTATAACTGCGATATTTTATTTAAAAAGCCGACGCTCGCCGCATCTTAGGCGAGGGGCGTCGAGGGGGGAACGGGATATAAAGAGTAGTAAGACGGTCGAGGCTAAGGTCGGCGGTACTTGCCCTTTAGTCTTATAAGGCCGAGGGTCGCCTCGATGGCCTCGGTCTTCCTAAAACACCCGAGTGGTATATGCGAGTTATTTGTAAAAAGCCGAGGGTAACATTTTTCCCCTCCCGCTCCCAAGGGGTATATCTGAGATATTTGTATAAAGCCGAGCATCACATTTCTCTTCTCGCCCTATGGAATAAGGTATAACTGCGATATTTTATTTAAAAAGCCGACGCTCACCGCATCTTAGGCGAGGGGCGTCGAGGGGGGAACGGGATATAAAGAGTAGTAAGACGGTCGAGGCTAAGGTCGGCGGTACTTGCCCTTTAGTCTTATAAGGCCGAGGGTCGCCTCGATGGCCTCGGTCTTCCTAAAACACCCGAGTGGTATATGCGAGTTATTTGTAAAAAGCCGAGGGTAACATTTTTTCCCTCCCGCTCCCAAGGGGTATATCTGAGATATTTGTATAAAGCCGAGCATCACATTTCTCTTCTCGCCCTATGGAATAAGGTATAACTGCGATATTATATTTAAAAATCCGACGCTTGCCGCATCTTAGGCGAGGGGTGTCGAGGGGGGAACGTGATATAAAGAGTAGTAAGACGGTCGAGGCTAAGGTCGGCGGTACTTGCCCTTTAGTCTTATAAGGCCGAGGGTCGCCTCGATAACCTCGGTCTTCCTAAAACACCCGAGTGGTATATGCGAGTTATTTGTAAAAAGCCGAGGGTAACATTTTTCCCCTCCCGCTCCCAAGGGGTATATCTGAGATATTTGTATAAAGCCGAGCATCACATTTCTCTTCTCGCCCTATGGAATAAGGTATAACTGCGATATATTATTTAAAAAGCCGACGCTCGCCGCATCTTAGGCGAGGGGCGTCGAGGGGGGAACGGGATATAAAGAGTAGTAAGACGGTCGAGGCTAAGGTCGGCGGTACTTGCCCTTTAGTCTTATAAGGCCGAGGGTCGCCTCGATGGCCTCGGTCTTCCTCTAACACCCGAGTGGTATATGCGAGTTATTTGTAAAAAGCCGAGGGTAACATTTTTCCCCTCCCGCTCCCAAGGGGTATATCTGAGATATTTGTATAAAGCCGAGCATCACATTTCTCTTCTCGCCCTATGGAATAAGGTATAACTGCGATATTTTATTTAAAAAGCCGACGCTCGCTGAAACTAAGGCGAGGGGCGTCGAGGGGGGAACGGGATATAAAGAGTAGTAAGACGGTCGAGGCTAAGGTCGGCGGTACTTGCCCTTTAGTCTTATAAGGCCGAGGGTCGCCTCGATGGCCTCGGTCTTCCTAAAACACCCGAGTGGTATATGCGAGTTATTTGTAAAAAGCCGAGGGTAACATTTTTCCCCTCCCGCTCCCAAGGGGTATATCTGAGATATTTGTATAAAGCCGAGCATCACATTTCTCTTCTCGCCCTATGGAATAAGGTATAACTGCGAGATTATATTTAAAAAGCCGACGCTCGCTGAAACTAAGGCGAGGGGCGTCGAGGGGGGAACGGGATATAAAGAGTAGTAAGACGGTCGAGGCTAAGGTCGGCGGTACTTGCCCTTTAGTCTTATAAGGCCGAGGGTCGCCTCGATGGCCTCGGTCTTTCTAAAACACCGAGTGGTATATGCGAGTTATTTGTAAAAAGCCGAGGGTAACATTTTTCCCCTCCCGCTCCCAAGGGGTATATCTGAGATATTTGTATAAAGCCGAGCTTCACATTTCTCTTCTCGCCCTATGGAATAAGGTATAACTGCGATATATTATTTAAAAATCCGACGCTCGCCGTATCTTAGGCGAGGGGCGTCGAGGGGGGAACGGGATATAAAGAGTAGCAAGACGGTCGAGGCTAAGGTCGGCGGTACTTGCCCTTTAGTCTTATAAGGCCGAGGGTCGCCTCGATGGCCTCGGTCTTCCTAAAACACCCGAGTGGTATATGCGAGTTATTTGTAAAAAGCCGAGGGTAATATTTTTTCCCTCCCGCTCCCAAGGGGTATATCCGAGATATTTGTATAAAGCCGAGCATCACATTTCTCTTCTCGCCCTATGGAATAAGGTATAACTGCGATATTTTATTTAAAAAGCCGACGCTCGCCGCATCTTAGGCGAGGGGCGTCGAGGGGGGAACGGGATATAAAGAGTAGTAAGACGGTCGAGGCTAAGGTCGGCGGTACTTGCCCTTTATTCTTATAAGGCCGAGGGTCGCCTCGAGTTATTTGTAAAAAGCCGAGGGTAACATTTTTCCCCTCCCGCTCCCAAGGGGTATATCTGAGATATTTGTATAAAGCCGAGCTTCACATTTCTCTTCTCGCCCTATGAAATAAGGTATAACTGCGATATTATATTTAAAAATCCGACGCTCGCCGCATCTTAGGCGAGGGGTGTCGAGGGGGGAACGGGATATAAAGAGTAGTAAGACGGTCGAGGCTAAGGTCGGCGGTACTTGCCCTTTAGTCTTATAAGGCCGAGGGTCGCCTCGATGGCCTCGGTCTTCCTAAAACACCCGAGTGGTATAGGCGAGTTATTTGTAAAAAGCCGAGGGTAACATTTTTCCCCTCCCGCTCCCAAAGGGTATATCTGAGATATTTGTATAAAGGCGAGCATCACATTTCTCTTCTCGCCCTATGGAATAAGGTATAACTGCGATATATTATTTAAAAAGCCGACGCTCGCCGTATCTTAGGCGAGGGGCGTCGAGGGGGGAACGGGATATAAAGAGTAGTAAGACGGTCGAGGCTAAGGTCGGCGGTACTTGCCCTTTAGTCTTATAAGGCCGAGGGTCGCCTCGATGGCCTCGGTCTTCCTCTAACACCCGAGTGGTATATGCGAGTTATTTGTAAAAAGCCGAGGGTAACATTTTTCCCCTCCCGCTCCCAAGGGGTATATCTGAGATATTTGTATAAAGCCGAGCATCACATTTCTCTTCTCGCCCTATGGAATAAGGTATAACTGCGATATTTTATTTAAAAAGCCGACGCTCGCCGCATCTTAGGCGAGGGGCGTCGAGGGGGGAACGGGATATAAAGAGTAGTAAGACGGTCGAGGCTAAGGTCGGCGGTACTTGCCCTTTAGTCTTATAAGGCCGAGGGTCGCCTCGATGGCCTCGGTCTTCCTAAAACACCCGAGTGGTATATGCGAGTTATTTGTAAAAAGCCGAGGGTAACATTTTTCCCCTCCCGCTCCCAAGGGGTATATCTGAGATATTTGTATAAAGCCGAGCATCACATTTCTCTTCTCGCCCTATGGAATAAGGTATAACTGCGATATTTTATTTAAAAAGCCGACGCTCGCCGCATCTTAGGCGAGGGGCGTCGAGGGGGGAACGGGATATAAAGAGTAGTAAGACGGTCGAGGCTAAGGTCGGCGGTACTTGCCCTTTAGTCTTATAAGGCCGAGGGTCGCCTCGATGGCCTCGGTCTTCCTAAAACACCCGAGTGGTATATGCGAGTTATTTGTAAAAAGCCGAGGGTAACATTTTTCCCCTCCCGCTCCCAAGGGGTATATCTGAGATATTTGTATAAAGCCGAGCTTCACATTTCTCTTCTCGCCCTATGGAATAAGGTATAACTGCGATATTATATTTAAAAAGCCGACGCTCGCTGAAACTAAGGCGAGGGGCGTCGAGGGGGGAACGGGATATAAAGAGTAGTAAGACGGTCGAGGCTAAGGTCGGCGGTACTTGCCCTTTAGTCTTATAAGGCCGAGGGTCGCCTCGATGGCCTCGGTCTTCCTAAAACACCCGAGTGGTATATGCGAGGTATTTGTAAAAAGCCGAGGGTAACATTTTTCCCCTCCCGCTCCCAAGGGGTATATCTGAGATATTTGTATAAAGCCGAGCATCACATTTCTCTTCTCGCCCTATGGAATAAGGTATAACTGCGATATTTTATTTAAAAAGCCGACGCTCGCTGAAACTAAGGCGAGGGGCGTCGAGGGGGGAACGGGATATAAAGAGTAGTAAGACGGTCGAGGCTAAGGTCGGCGGTACTTGCCCTTTAGTCTTATAAGGCCGAGGGTCGCCTCGATGGCCTCGGTCTTCCTAAAACACCCGAGTGGTATATGCGAGTTATTTGTAAAAAGCCGAGGGTAACATTTTTCCCCTCCCGCTCCCAAGGGGTATATCTGAGATATTTGTATAAAGCCGAGCATCACATTTCTCTTCTCGCCCTATGGAATAAGGTATAACTGCGAGATTATATTTAAAAAGCCGACGCTCGCCGCATCTTAGGCGAGGGGCGTCGAGGGGGGAACGGGATATAAAGAGTAGTAAGACGGTCGAGGCTAAGGTCGGCGGTACTTGCCCTTTAGTCTTATAAGGCCGAGGGTCGCCTCGATGGCCTCGGTCTTCCTCTAACACCCGAGTGGTATATGCGAGTTATTTGTAAAAAGCCGAGGGTAACATTTTTCCCCTCCCGCTCCCAAGGGGTATATCTGAGATATTTGTATAAAGCCGAGCTTCACATTTCTCTTCTCGCCCTATGAAATAAGGTATAACTGCGATATTATATTTAAAAATCCGACGCTCGCCGCATCTTAGGCGAGGGGTGTCGAGGGGGGAACGGGATATAAAGAGTAGTAAGACGGTCGAGGCTAAGGTCGGCGGTACTTGTCCTTTAGTCTTATAAGGCCGAGGGTCGCCTCGATGGCCTCGGTCTTCCTAAAACACCCGAGTGGTATATGCGAGTTATTTGTAAAAAGCCGAGGGTAACATTTTTCCCCTCCCGCTCCCAAGGGGTATATCTGAGATATTTGTATAAAGCCGAGCTTCACATTTCTCTTCTCGCCCTATGAAATAAGGTATAACTGCGATATTATATTTAAAAATCCGACGCTCGCCGCATCTTAGGCGAGGGGCGTCGAGGGGGGAACGGGATATAAAGAGTAATAAGACGGTCGAGGCTAAGGTCGGCGGTACTTGTCCTTTAGTCTTATAAGGCCGAGGGTCGCCTCGATGGCCTCGGTCTTCCTAAAACACCCGAGTGGTATATGCGAGGTATTTGTAAAAAGCCGAGGGTAACATTTTTCCCCTCCCGCTCCCAAGGGGTATATCTGAGATATTTGTATAAAGCCGAGCATCACATTTCTCTTCTCGCCCTATGGAATAAGGTATAACTGCGATATTTTATTTAAAAAGCCGACGCTCGCTGAAACTAAGGCGAGGGGCGTCGAGGGGGGAACGGGATATAAAGAGTAGTAAGACGGTCGAGGCTAAGGTCGGCGGTACTTGCCCTTTAGTCTTATAAGGCCGAGGGTCGCCTCGATGGCCTCGGTCTTCCTCTAACACCCGAGTGGTATATGCGAGTTATTTGTAAAAAGCCGAGGGTAACATTTTTCCCCTCCCGCTCCCAAGGGGTATATCTGAGATATTTGTATAAAGCCGAGCATCACATTTCTCTTCTCGCCCTATGGAATAAGGTATAACTGCGATATTTTATTTAAAAAGCCGACGCTCGCTGAAACTAAGGCGAGGGGCGTCGAGGGGGGAACGGGATATAAAGAGTAGTAAGACGGTCGAGGCTAAGGTCGGCGGTACTTGCCCTTTAGTCTTATAAGGCCGAGGGTCGCCTCGATGGCCTCGGTCTTCCTAAAACACCCGAGTGGTATATGCGAGTTATTTGTAAAAAGCCGAGGGTAACATTTTTCCCCTCCCGCTCCCAAGGGGTATATCTGAGATATTTGTATAAAGCCGAGCTTCACATTTCTCTTCTCGCCCTATGAAATAAGGTATAACTGCGATATTATATTTAAAAATCCGACGCTCGCCGCATCTTAGGCGAGGGGTGTCGAGGGGGGAACGGGATATAAAGAGTAGTAAGACGGTCGAGGCTAAGGTCGGCGGTACTTGCCCTTTAGTCTTATAAGGCCGAGGGTCGCCTCGATGGCCTCGGTCTTCCTCTAACACCCGAGTGGTATATGCGAGTTATTTGTAAAAAGCCGAGGGTAACATTTTTTCCCTCCCGCTCCCAAGGGGTATATCTGAGATATTTGTATAAAGCCGAGCATCACATTTCTCTTCTCGCCCTATGGAATAAGGTATAACTGCGATATTTTATTTAAAAAGCCGACGCTCGCCGCATCTTAGGCGAGGGGCGTCGAGGGGGGAACGGGATATAAAGAGTAATAAGACGGTCGAGGCTAAGGTCGGCGGTACTTGTCCTTTAGTCTTATAAGGCCGAGGGTCGCCTCGATGGCCTCGGTCTTCCTAAAACACCCGAGTGGTATATGCGAGGTATTTGTAAAAAGCCGAGGGTAACATTTTTCCCCTCCCGCTCCCAAGGGGTATATCTGAGATATTTGTATAAAGCCGAGCATCACATTTCTCTTCTCGCCCTATGGAATAAGGTATAACTGCGATATTTTATTTAAAAAGCCGACGCTCGCTGAAACTAAGGCGAGGGGCGTCGAGGGGGGAACGGGATATAAAGAGTAGTAAGACGGTCGAGGCTAAGGTCGGCGGTACTTGCCCTTTAGTCTTATAAGGCCGAGGGTCGCCTCGATGGCCTCGGTCTTCCTCTAACACCCGAGTGGTATATGCGAGTTATTTGTAAAAAGCCGAGGGTAACATTTTTCCCCTCCCGCTCCCAAGGGGTATATCTGAGATATTTGTATAAAGCCGAGCTTCACATTTCTCTTCTCGCCCTATGAAATAAGGTATAACTGCGATATTATATTTAAAAATCCGACGCTCGCCGCATCTTAGGCGAGGGGTGTCGAGGGGGGAACGGGATATAAAGAGTAGTAAGACGGTCGAGGCTAAGGTCGGCGGTACTTGCCCTTTAGTCTTATAAGGCCGAGGGTCGCCTCGATGGCCTCGGTCTTCCTAAAACACCCGAGTGGTATATGCGAGTTATTTGTAAAAAGCCGAGGGTAACATTTTTCCCCTCCCGCTCCCAAGGGGTATATCTGAGATATTTGTATAAAGCCGAGCTTCACATTTCTCTTCTCGCCCTATGAAATAAGGTATAACTGCGATATTATATTTAAAAATCCGACGCTCGCCGCATCTTAGGCGAGGGGCGTCGAGGGGGGAACGGGATATAAAGAGTAATAAGACGGTCGAGGCTAAGGTCGGCGGTACTTGTCCTTTAGTCTTATAAGGCCGAGGGTCGCCTCGATGGCCTCGGTCTTCCTAAAACACCCGAGTGGTATATGCGAGTTATTTGTAAAAAGCCGAGGGTAACATTTTTCCCCTCCCGCTCCCAAGGGGTATATCTGAGATATTTGTATAAAGCCGAGCTTCACATTTCTCTTCTCGCCCTATGAAATAAGGTATAACTGCGATATTATATTTAAAAATCCGACGCTCGCCGCATCTTAGGCGAGGGGTGTCGAGGGGGGAACGGGATATAAAGAGTAGTAAGACGGTCGAGGCTAAGGTCGGCGGTACTTGCCCTTTAGTCTTATAAGGCCGAGGGTCGCCTCGATGGCCTCGGTCTTCCTAAAACACCCGAGTGGTATATGCGAGTTATTTGTAAAAAGCCGAGGGTAACATTTTTCCCCTCCCGCTCCCAAGGGGTATATCTGAGATATTTGTATAAAGCCGAGCATCACATTTCTCTTCTCGCCCTATGGAATAAGGTATAACTGCGATATTATATTTAAAAATCCGACGCTCGCCGCATCTTAGGCGAGGGGCGTCGAGGGGGGAACGGGATATAAAGAGTAATAAGACGGTCGAGGCTAAGGTCGGCGGTACTTGTCCTTTAGTCTTATAAGGCCGAGGGTCGCCTCGATGGCCTCGGTCTTCCTAAAACACCCGAGTGGTATATGCGAGGTATTTGTAAAAAGCCGAGGGTAACATTTTTCCCCTCCCGCTCCCAAGGGGTATATCTGAGATATTTGTATAAAGCCGAGCATCACATTTCTCTTCTCGCCCTATGGAATAAGGTATAACTGCGATATTTTATTTAAAAAGCCGACGCTCGCTGAAACTAAGGCGAGGGGCGTCGAGGGGGGAACGGGATATAAAGAGTAGTAAGACGGTCGAGGCTAAGGTCGGCGGTACTTGCCCTTTAGTCTTATAAGGCCGAGGGTCGCCTCGATGGCCTCGGTCTTCCTCTAACACCCGAGTGGTATATGCGAGTTATTTGTAAAAAGCCGAGGGTAACATTTTTCCCCTCCCGCTCCCAAGGGGTATATCTGAGATATTTGTATAAAGCCGAGCATCACATTTCTCTTCTCGCCCTATGGAATAAGGTATAACTGCGATATTTTATTTAAAAAGCCGACGCTCGCTGAAACTAAGGCGAGGGGCGTCGAGGGGGGAACGGGATATAAAGAGTAGTAAGACGGTCGAGGCTAAGGTCGGCGGTACTTGCCCTTTAGTCTTATAAGGCCGAGGGTCGCCTCGATGGCCTCGGTCTTCCTAAAACACCCGAGTGGTATATGCGAGTTATTTGTAAAAAGCCGAGGGTAACATTTTTCCCCTCCCGCTCCCAAGGGGTATATCTGAGATATTTGTATAAAGCCGAGCTTCACATTTCTCTTCTCGCCCTATGAAATAAGGTATAACTGCGATATTATATTTAAAAATCCGACGCTCGCCGCATCTTAGGCGAGGGGTGTCGAGGGGGGAACGGGATATAAAGAGTAGTAAGACGGTCGAGGCTAAGGTCGGCGGTACTTGCCCTTTAGTCTTATAAGGCCGAGGGTCGCCTCGATGGCCTCGGTCTTCCTCTAACACCCGAGTGGTATATGCGAGTTATTTGTAAAAAGCCGAGGGTAACATTTTTTCCCTCCCGCTCCCAAGGGGTATATCTGAGATATTTGTATAAAGCCGAGCATCACATTTCTCTTCTCGCCCTATGGAATAAGGTATAACTGCGATATTTTATTTAAAAAGCCGACGCTCGCCGCATCTTAGGCGAGGGGCGTCGAGGGGGGAACGGGATATAAAGAGTAATAAGACGGTCGAGGCTAAGGTCGGCGGTACTTGTCCTTTAGTCTTATAAGGCCGAGGGTCGCCTCGATGGCCTCGGTCTTCCTAAAACACCCGAGTGGTATATGCGAGGTATTTGTAAAAAGCCGAGGGTAACATTTTTCCCCTCCCGCTCCCAAGGGGTATATCTGAGATATTTGTATAAAGCCGAGCATCACATTTCTCTTCTCGCCCTATGGAATAAGGTATAACTGCGATATTTTATTTAAAAAGCCGACGCTCGCTGAAACTAAGGCGAGGGGCGTCGAGGGGGGAACGGGATATAAAGAGTAGTAAGACGGTCGAGGCTAAGGTCGGCGGTACTTGCCCTTTAGTCTTATAAGGCCGAGGGTCGCCTCGATGGCCTCGGTCTTCCTCTAACACCCGAGTGGTATATGCGAGTTATTTGTAAAAAGCCGAGGGTAACATTTTTCCCCTCCCGCTCCCAAGGGGTATATCTGAGATATTTGTATAAAGCCGAGCATCACATTTCTCTTCTCGCCCTATGGAATAAGGTATAACTGCGATATTATATTTAAAAATCCGACGCTCGCCGCATCTTAGGCGAGGGGTGTCGAGGGGGGAACGGGATATAAAGAGTAGTAAGACGGTCGAGGCTAAGGTCGGCGGTACTTGCCCTTTAGTCTTATAAGGCCGAGGGTCGCCTCGATGGCCTCGGTCTTCCTAAAACACCCGAGTGGTATATGCGAGTTATTTGTAAAAAGCCGAGGGTAACATTTTTCCCCTCCCGCTCCCAAGGGGTATATCTGAGATATTTGTATAAAGCCGAGCATCACATTTCTCTTCTCGCCCTACGGAATAAGGTATAACTGCGAGATTATATTTAAAAAGCCGACGCTCGCTGAAACTAAGGCGAGGGGCGTCGAGGGGGGAACGGGATATAAAGAGTAGTAAGACGGTCGAGGCTAAGGTCGGCGGTACTTGCCCTTTAGTCTTATAAGGCCGAGGGTCGCCTCGATGGCCTCGGTCTTCCTAAAACACCCGAGTGGTATATGCGAGTTATTTGTAAAAAGCCGAGGGTAACATTTTTCCCCTCCCGCTCCCAAGGGGTATATCTGAGATATTTGTATAAAGCCGAGCATCACATTTCTCTTCTCGCCCTATGGAATAAGGTATAACTGCGATATTTTATTTAAAAAGCCGACGCTCGCCGCATCTTAGGCGAGGGGCGTCGAGGGGGGAACGGGATATAAAGAGTAGTAAAACGGTCGAGGCTAAGGTCGGCGGTACTTGCCCTTTAGTCTTATAAGGCCGAGGGTCGCCTCGATGGCCTCGGTCTTCCTCTAACACCCGAGTGGTATATGCGAGTTATTTGTAAAAAGCCGAGGGTAACATTTTTCCCCTCCCGCTCCCAAGGGGTATATCTGAGATATTTGTATAAAGCCGAGCATCACATTTCTCTTCTCGCCCTATGGAATAAGGTATAACTGCGATATTTTATTTAAAAAGCCGACGCTCGCTGAAACTAAGGCGAGGGGCGTCGAGGGGGGAACGGGATATAAAGAGTAGTAAGACGGTCGAGGCTAAGGTCGGCGGTACTTGCCCTTTAGTCTTATAAGGCCGAGGGTCGCCTCGATGGCCTCGGTCTTCCTCTAACACCCGAGTGGTATATGCGAGTTATTTGTAAAAAGCCGAGGGTAACATTTTTCCCCTCCCGCTCCCAAGGGGTATATCTGAGATATTTGTATAAAGCCGAGCATCACATTTCTCTTCTCGCCCTATGGAATAAGGTATAACTGCGATATTTTATTTAAAAAGCCGACGCTCGCTGAAACTAAGGCGAGGGGCGTCGTGGGGGGAACGGGATATAAAGAGTAGTAAGACGGTCGAGGCTAAGGTCGGCGGTACTTGCCCTTTAGTCTTATAAGGCCGAGGGTCGCCTCGATGGCCTCGGTCTTCCTAAAACACCCGAGTGGTATATGCGAGTTATTTGTAAAAAGCCGAGGGTAACATTTTTCCCCTCCCGCTCCCAAGGGGTATATCTGAGATATTTGTATAAAGCCGAGCATCACATTTCTCTTCTCGCCCTATGGAATAAGGTATAACTGCGATATTATATTTAAAAAGCCGACGCTCGCTGAAACTAAGGCCGGTGGCGTCGAGGGGGGAACGGGATATAAAGAGTAGTAAGACGGTCGAGGCTAAGGTCGGCGGTACTTGCCCTTTAGTCTTATAAGGCCGAGGGTCGCCTCGATGGCCTCGGTCTTCCTCTAACACCCGAGTGGTATATGCGAGTTATTTGTAAAAAGCCGAGGGTAACATTTTTCCCCTCCCGCTCCCAAGGGGTATATCTGAGATATTTGTATAAAGCCGAGCATCACATTTCTCTTCTCGCCCTATGGAATAAGGTATAACTGCGATATTTTATTTAAAAAGCCGACGCTCGCTGAAACTAAGGCGAGGGGCGTCGTGGGGGGAACGGGATATAAAGAGTAGTAAGACGGTCGAGGCTAAGGTCGGCGGTACTTGCCCTTTAGTCTTATAAGGCCGAGGGTCGCCTCGATGGCCTCGGTCTTCCTAAAACACCCGAGTGGTATATGCGAGTTATTTGTAAAAAGCCGAGGGTAACATTTTTCCCCTCCCGCTCCCAAGGGGTATATCTGAGATATTTGTATAAAGCCGAGCATCACATTTCTCTTCTCGCCCTATGGAATAAGGTATAACTGCGATATTATATTTAAAAAGCCGACGCTCGCTGAAACTAAGGCCGGTGGCGTCGAGGGGGGAACGGGATATAAAGAGTAGTAAGACGGTCGAGGCTAAGGTCGGCGGTACTTGCCCTTTAGTCTTATAAGGCCGAGGGTCG
>CAXAKS010000340.1:0-26152 GCA_963969495.1 Ceratothoa steindachneri
TGCTAACTACTAGCATTCAACCTAGGAAAATTTTATAATTGCAGTGAAAGCAATTTATCTCATATTTTCGAGTGCAATTGGTGCTGCATTATTGTAAGTGCATTTATTTCTTATTTTTTTCTGCTTCTTTAGTTTAAATGACTGGTCAATGCACTTTCCTTTATTTTTTTATATTCAGATAAACTCGTTAAAAAACTCTTTTTTTTCAAAATTTGATTACTATAGTCTGAACTACTTATTTTATACATGTATGTTCATTTAACATGTTTATAATTTATTTTTTCAGATCTATAAGATCCATATTTTCAGATTGTATATATTTCTATCTTTTCAGATGGCTTCAAGGGGCTGCCGGTACCACCCTGACTCCTTCTGTTATATATACGGTCAGTATATAAAGAAGAGAAGCAAAAAATTCTCCTTGGAAACGTCGGTGAAGGTTTGCGAAACCTACCAGAAGTACTTCGGGAGGCAGTTGGGGACCAGGACAAGCCTTGGGCCCCTCATTACTCTTGTGAGCACTGTAAGAAGACACTGAAAAGGTGGCTGCGAGGTGAGAAAAGATCCGTGAAATTCTCCAACCCAGGGGTCTGGCTAAAGTCAACAGACCACTCCACAAACTGCTTTTTTTGCATAGTGGATATTAGCAAGCGGCGAACAGGAAAGAATGCTGCTGCTGTGCATTATCCAGATCTCCCATTATCAATTGCTCCAATTTCTCACTGCTTCAAATATCCCGTGACAGTACCAGCTGCTCCAGGTGAAGTCCAAGACAATTCTTCTGATGAAAAGGAAGAGATGGATGCTGAGCTAATGACTTTGATTACCCTTTTTAGGTACCAGAAGAAGTTCCTCACTCAACAAATTAAAAAGAAGTAAATGATTTGGTCAGAGATATGGGTCTGACCAAGTCCAATGCAGCCAATTCATTTTCAGGATGAAAAAGTAGAACTTAGTCAAGGTGACAAGTCAGAGAAGTCGGCACGAACGTTTCTCAGGTTTTTACACTCTCAAGGATGGCCTCTGCTTCTGCCATGATGTGCATGGGGTGTTTGACGTTATTGGAGTTCAGTTTGTGCCCAAGGAGTGGCAGCTCTTCATAGACAACTCTACCACAAGTTTGAAGGCTGTCCTCCTCCACAATAGAAATAAGTTCCCGACGCTGCCCCTACGCCATTCAGTCTGCCTGAAGGAAGACTACTACAGTGTGAAAGTTTCCCTGGAAGCTCTGCAATACAACCAGTACAATTGGGAAATTATTGGAGACTTCAAGATGGTGGCTTTTCTGCTTGGTCTCCAGGGAGGTTTTATCAAATTCCAATGACTCCTCTGCATTTGGGACAGCAAAGCCACCTCTGACCACTTCAATAGGAGGAAGAACTAGGAGCAGCGAACAAAATTTGTAGTTGGGACCTAGAACGTCATGTGGGAGACAATGGTTGACACCAGGATTGTGCTCATGCCGCCACTGCACATTAAGCTGGAGTTGATGAAGCAATTCGTGAAGGTTCTTAATCAGAAATCAGCTACTTGTATGTACCTTCTTGATTTCTTCCCCAAGTTATCTGAGTCAAAAATCAAAGGCGGAATTTTTGTTGGATCTCAGATAAAAAAGGTGCTTGAGTCTACCGAGTTGTCCAATAAGCTCAGTAGGATTGAGAGAACAGCATGGAACTGTTTCATAACGGCTTCCTGGGCAACCACAGGGCTGAGAACTACCAGCAGCTGGTGCAGGATCTGGTAAAGGCTTTTGGCGCCATGGGATGCAGGATGTCCCTTAAACTTCATATGCTGGACGCTCACCTGGACAAATGCAAGTACAATATGGGCACCTACTCAGAAGAACAAAGCAACCGATTCCAACAAGATGTGAAGGAGATAGGCGGAGGTGCCAGGGCCACAACAATGAGAAAATAATGGGGGACTATATCTTGAGGCTGGTGAGGGAGTGCCACCTGGACTACAAGCGCAAATCCAGTTAATCCTGACGTGTTTAAGTTGCTTTATAACTGTTATTTGTTTTTACTTGTTTGTTTTTGATAAGCTCGTGTCATAAAAATAAATATCTACTCTGTTGATTTAATTATATGAACGGATAAATTTAAAAAAAAGTTTTTTCTTGAAAAATATGAAAATTTCAAAATATCATAGTCCTGATCACAGACCCAAACTTCTGATTAAATGATAGTTTTTTTTATAATAATGGGATATAACAAACCAGGAAATGACACTTAGAACCGGGGAACAAAAAATGTGTTACACGGTGAATTATTAACTTAGAATTTTGTTTTTATTATTTATGACTCGTAAAAATGATCACACAAAGTGTACAAAAGCATTAATTAATTATATATTCGCAAAATTTGTCTAATTTTATCTCATGTGCCACCGAATAACAACACTACGTCATTTGAGAGGTATTATAAATATATATATATATATATATATATATATATATATATATATATAAATCTCACAAAGTATCGCGTGAGTAAGCAATAAATACAACAAAGCCCACAGGGAAAATTAATACGAGTATTCCAAGTACTTTGAACTTTATTTCGAGTTCTTTATCAAGGAATAACAAAAGTATTAAAAATTGTAATATATATGAGGATGATACCTAGGAGAGGGACCGCCAACAAAAAAAAAACAAAAAACTAATCAGTATAAATATAATTTAGTCCGTCGGGTGGTAAAAAGCAGCTCAGTTTATGTTCATATATCTTATCTTAATCACAATAATGATTGGAATTCTATTAAAATGATCTATCATAGTAACGATACAATTTCACGAAATATCATTGAATCGACTTTTATTAGTAAATTCCCAAATTTTATTTTAAGTCCTGGCTTATATAAACTTGATGGTTATTTATTAAATTATATTCACAATGTACTGTCGAAACTTTTAATTTGAGACTAAATATTTATATTAATCTTAATAAACTATTTAATTTATTTTGTCCATCTATGTAGCCTTATATTTATGTCTGTGTATTTATTTTCGTTTGAGTCAAGTCTTTAGAACATTTGTACTTATTCTACCTTGGTTTTTCAATTCTGACCTCTGATGTTAATCTCTCGCTCAGATTTTCTCCCTTCCTAATTGCTTAGGCAGTATTTTAATCCTCTTGTCAACCTTTAGTCTTTTGAATTTACCTGATTTAATTATCTTAATTTGCATTTATCTTCCTTTTTTTCTGTCACTCTTCGCTCCTCCTAATGTTTCCATTTCATATTAATTCATTTTGTTGAATGTTTTTTTGCTTTTTTGTGGGTGCTCCCTCTCCTCTGTATCATCCTTATATATATTACAATTTTCAATACTTTTGTTATTCCTTGATAAAGAACTCGAAATAAAGTTCGAAAGTACTTGGAATCCTCGTATTCATTTTCCCTGGGGGCTTTGCTGCATATATATATATATATATATATATATATATATATATATATATATATATATATATATATATATATATATATATATATATATATATATATATCAAAGCGTACTTTATACATATAATATCCCTGTATAGGTTGTAAATTCATTTCCAGATCTCACATTCAACTACACAATATAATCACATACACGTTGCTATTTACTTCAATTCACATTTTTATACATTAAAAAGTATCCTCGTCATTTTAATTCGTTTTCAACAAGGCGTTTTTAATTACACACATTTACATCCAGACACATAGACCATCTTTTCTCACACACGTCCTCTATTACGCGTATTGATCGTTATCCACTTCATAAAATTAATTTATCTTTTTCATAGGATTTTATTTTTGATTGTAGTCCGCGCGCGCGAATTTGTTTTTTTGCGCGCGAGAATTCGTTTTGCGCGCGGGAATTCGGTTTGCGCGCGAGAATTCGTTTTGCGCGCGGGAATTCGTTTCGCGCTTATCTGTTATTACCTCCGTGAGTGAGGATCATTGTGTCGGGAGAAGATCGCTGGGACAGAATATCTGGAGGTTGGGTCATGTAGGATCCGTCGCTAATTGGGGGAGCACCCAGCCCTGCTAATGGTGGGAAATCGCCCATCGGGCCTCCGGGTGGTAAAGGTTGTTCCATAGATGGCGGTAATCCTGAAAAAAAAAGGATGAGATAAATCTCAAGACACTTCGTTTATTTTTACTTCGATTCATTTCATTAATTGCTGATTACCTGATTATTAATGTTGAAGAGTAATTTTTGAAAATAGCTCAATGTATGTTGTTATAGTAACAGGACATTGTGCGTTATTTGTCTCTAGTTTGATTTTCCTCAATGCCTGGAGGTTTTAAGCGTTACCGTGGCAACCTGGTCATGAATGAAGCGCCCCCTAGGGAAATTTGTGTCATCCAACGAGGCAAGACTGACTCACCGTGGAAAGAAAGAGATGAAAATAATTGAAAAGGAAAAGAAACGTTGAGAAGATCAAGTTCAAGAGGGACTGTACCATCCATAAATGTTGGTACTGAGAGGGTACAATGGAAGTCCCTGGGAACTTGTTCATACAGTGGGAACAGGTACTCAAATGTACAAATTTAAATAACCTGTAGTTCAGCAATCAACATTATTAATAAATGATACTCTTTTATCCCATTTATTGATTCAATGACAAAAATAAATTGGTTTACTGACTCATTTTCATAGCTATAAATAAACAAAGACCAATCGAGTCATAGTTATTAAAGGAGTTGAAAAGTGTAATCCAACGAGTAAAGCTCATTCGAAGAAGAAAAAAATATATTGGGGAAGGTCTAGTTGAAGGGCGTAGAAGAAGATACAAAGAACAGACAATAAAAAAACATGGAAAATAAAATGATTTAACCTTAGGTATCTGGTGTCAGAAAATATGGACGGATCAGAACCAAATTACGAAGTTCCGATTTGAGTAAAGGACAGTAAAGAGGTGAGAAAGAAGTAAGAGGAAACCTTAAAGAATCGTTTAGTGCACGTCATTGAGTAACTTTCTTACTGAGTCGTGAGTCACTAAGTCATGGAGTCAGAGTCCTCGAGTTTAGTTTTGGAATTAATGTTTTTAAGTAGTTGAGTCATTAAGTAATATAGTCATGGAGTCCGAGTTCTGATGTCGTCGAGTCAATGAGCCATATAAACATGGAGTCGGAGTGATTGAGTCGTAGGTCACTGAGTCATGGATTGAGTGCTTTAGTTGCGGATTCGTTGACTCCTCTAGTCATGGAATCATTTTTCTTGACTCAATAATTGAGTAACATAGTTATGGAGTCAGAGTTTTATGTTGTCCACATGAGCATGAAGTCGGATTCATTGAGTCGTGGGTTCACTGAGTCATGGATTTAGTGTTTTATAGTTGTGGATTCGTGGAGTCAATGAGTCGTAGGTCCACTGAGTCATGGATTGAGTGTTTTATAGTTGTGGATTCGTTGAGTCATCAGAGTCATGGAGTCAGATTTCTTGAATCATTCATGGAGTTAAAATCCTTTAACTATTAAGTAATTGAATCACGTAGTAATGGAGACAGATTCTATGAATCGTTGAGTTCCTGGGTCACATAGTTATGGAGTTAGAATCTTTTATTTCTGGACTCATCGAGTTTTGAGTCATTAAGTCTCTAGTCATTGAGTCATACTTTGAGGAGTCATTTAGACTTAAGCATTAAGGGGTGTTTTATAATATACCACACTAGAAGTCAGGTTCGAGTGCAATTACCATGAGGAAACCCTATTCCTGGCGGAGGTGGGGGTCCCTGGCCAGGAAAGAATTCATGGAATCCCTGAGGGCCATATCCAAATGCATCCCCGTAGTAAGGGTAGCCATCTTCCATGCTGGGGGACATCCTCATGCCTCTCAGCTTGCGGGGGTTCCCGAAGATGTGGGCACGCATACCCAGGGTAGAAAGCTGCTTCATTCGCCGTTCTTTGCTGCGTTTGTTTTGGAACCAAACCTGAAATATAATAATAATAATAATTCCTTCAGAAAAGGCATTCTTGAGACCTAACGGGGAAAACCTCTAAAACTTGCGCAATAGATTCCTTACTCCTTTCCTTCTTTGATGGCGGCGCACGCTATCTTACCGCCAAAAGGTAAAACGCATTAACTCCAAAATCCTTGTTTTGAGAAAATAGATATTTAAGATTTCAGTAGAGTTAAGATTTCGGTGGAGTTAAGATTTAAGTGCAGTTAAGATTTAAGTGCAGTTGATGCCACTTACCATTTGGAGTCTCGGTATGATGACAAGAGAGACGTAAACCGCCGGAATAGGCATATTCGTCTCATTTTACCGATTCCATAGATATCAAATTTGCGTTCTGCCTTTTGGCGGCAGTACCAGTGGGAAGAAAGAATGAGGATAAGGAAGGAGCGGCATCTATCAGAGATACTGCATAAACTATGGGCTAAAGTATCGATGGGATTCGAACTGTATGCATCGTGACCGGATCTGACGACGATTCAAGGCACAGACGTGGCCATCCAATGATAGGCCAAATATTAGCATATTGAACATTAAACCATACCATTAGTTAACCAAGTACCTTAAAAACTTTTGCCACAGACACTTCGGAAGGGATAATTGGAGGTGGGGAAAGCAAATAAAGATCGGTGACTAAATATGAGATGAAGGAAAGCCTGACAAAGATTGGAAGAAAAGAGAAGAGAGTGAAGATAAAGGATGGACATAAATTCTAGGAATATAGGAACCCATAATGAGCCCAAAATGAAGGAAGACATGGTAGGAGAAATGAATGCAGCCCAAATAAGGACTATTAACGGCAAAACCATAACATCCTGTGGGGAATGGGTATAGAGAAGGAGACAAATAACAATTCATTTAGACTGAAGGAACGCTGAAATTGAGCGAGGACGAAGCGTAGTGAAACAGCATTAATACTACTTTTAGCGAACCGTTTTTTTTAGTGTCCGTTCTAATTACTTTCCCTATTTTGCAAATTTAACAGCAAAAATATTATTGAGCTCCCAAAGGTTGGTAATTCCTTTGTGGTGCAAGCACAAGAAAACATTGTGTGTGTGTGAGAGAGAAAGGAGGGGGAAGGAGGGAGAGTTACAAGGAGTTACAAGGCATATTGGTACCTCAAAAAACATTTCTGTCCAAACTGAGGAGGTACTCGTTATAGGAAAGCCCTAACTTACACCTTTAAGATAGGATATAGAATAGAAGAAGACCTCCCCCCTCTCCTACACAAATCTTCAGGCACGGAAAAACGCAAAAGATGTGTGGTTGTGTAGGAGTAAAAAAAAAATAGTCAGGAAATATTTCTAGTAAAGCTGAAACCTATCGATCTAATCGATGTATTTTCACTTGGTGGTTCTATTTTGAGCTACCTCGTGTCTATATTAACTTTCGAGGGTAACATTAATTAACATTCGTTATCTTGCATTTCAATACTTTAGGGTTTTGGTAACTTTGTCTAATCATTTTTAAACGTTTTTATACTTTTGCTTGACACTATTTCTTTCGTCAGCTGATTCCACACTTTAACTATTCTATATGAAAATAAATTTCCGCTTAGAGTTGTTCTAAACTGTTTAAGAACCAGCTTCATACCATTGTTGTATATAAATTTTCTATTTATTTCAAACCAATCAGTGTGGTCTACATTTATTTTCCTCTCAAAATTTTGTATACCTCGATTAGTTAACCTCTAATTCGTCTGGCTTCTAAGCTAAATGGGTTTAAATTTTCGAGTCGCGTTTTGTAATTGTATTTTTTTTTACATTTGGAATTAGTTTGGTTGCTCTGGCTTGGACCTTTTCTAATCTTTCAATATCTTTTTTTCAAATATGGTCACCAAACCCGCTCACAGTAGTCCAGCTGGGGTTTCACTAAAGCATTATACCTATTCAAGATTATCGTTTCATTTTTGTACCTAAAGTGTCTTTTAATATAACCTATTATCTTTAAGGCTTTCTTTTCCACCCATACACATTGTTGAGAAAATTTAAGCTCACTGGTCACGTAAAACAAAGGTAGTTTTCTTTTTTTGTGCATTCATTGTCCTATCAAATATCTGATTTTTGTTGTCTATGTGCATTATTACAAGTTTTTTTAAGGTTTAATGGCAAATCTCACTTAATAGACCAACGGGCAACTTGATAAATATCTTCCTGAGAGACTTTGATGTCATCTTCACTAATTATACCTTTACTCAGCTTAAAACCATCAGCAAATTTTGAAATCTCTAATACCAATTCAACGTCAGTATCATTTACATATAATGAAATGCAATGATCCCAATACTGGCTCATGTGTAACTACACTACTAATGTATGCTTAATCGGATGCTCGACCAGTGATTACCACTCTCTGCCAATTTGCAAAGTCTGAATAATTTCCAATGTTATGATTTTCGTCATTAACTTTGCGTGTGTTACTTTATCAAACAAATGCATTCTGAAAATCTAAATACAAAATGATAACTGACCTTTCTGTGTCATAAATTGAGTTAATGTGGTGAGAAAATTCCAATTTTTGTCTTCTGAAGCCGTGTTGAGAGTCACATAATAATACATTCGCTTCGTTCAACTATTTTTACTGCGATAAGGCGCTCGAACATTTTTCCTACCATCGATGTCAAGTTTATAGGCCGGTAATTGAGGGCTGACTCTTCGCATCCTATTTTAGTCGCGTGCACGCGACTCTATAAATTACTATGTTGGTCTGTAGGTCGGTCGGTTGGTTGGATTGTGAATATTTTACTTTTCAATGTGTGTTTTGGCAATAACATCGTAACTATTCGGCCGATTCTAGCGAAATTTGAAACCCTCATGTTGTTTTCCATTCACCTTTCAATGATATAATTGCCAAGGTACTCCCGAAGTTAGTCCGGGAATTATTAAAAGAAAACTAACTATTGTTCGGATTGCCCCCACTTGTTGAAAGTTTTGAAGGTCATAATCAGAATGATTGAGAGCACGTGACTTAGGTCTATTAACCTTGTTAAATAGTGGTGTTACATTAGCCAATTTCCAAAATCTTTCTTTCGAAGAAAAAATAAAAATAATTGTGTTAAATGTCCAGCTATCGATTCTTTAACTAATTTTATGAGCCTTGAGAAGATCATGTCCGGACCAGCCAAGATATTATATTCATTTTATCGATGACTCTCTTAACATCATTAACTGAACACTTGATTTATTTAAAGGATTATTGTCGAAGTTATCAGCTGGTAGGTGTTGTAATAACGTCGGAGTTATCAGTGCTGAATACCGTTAGAAACTTTGGCTATTTTTACATCGTTAAATTGAAAAACGCTAGTCTTATCTTTGATGAGTCTTATAGTATTTTTGATAGGTTTCCTACTGTTTACTAGTGCGAAGAATTAATTAGGGTTTGACTTACAGTTTAAGGCCCCTCTAGTCTCTCCATTTCGCTTGTCTCTTTTAATTTTTCCCTTCTAACTTTTATTTTCAGTTGGATATATATTTTCTTAATGCTGCTCGAGGATTTATATATGAGTAACCTATAAGCTCTGTCTCTAATCCTAGAGAGAGAGAGAGAGAGAGAGAAAGAGAGAAAGTAGGTGTGTGTGTGAGAGAGAGAGAGAAACACACACACACACACACACACCAACATAAAAGAGAGGACTTAGGCAAGTATTTGACTGTCACTTTGCTCTGTCGTGTCTTATAGCCATACACACGAACCCCGCTTAACAATTACTTTAATAGGCTGTGTGAGAAAATCTTTAATTATAGGTCTGGATGATCATTTCGACCTATTAACCGACGTAAAAAAAAGGTACTTACTAAAGGTGACCTTACATTAACAGCGGAAAAGTATTAATTAAAGGAAAGTTAGCAATCTCTAAGAATCCTTATTTTACGACGATGTCCTTATATATATATATATATATATATATATATATATATATATATATATATATATATATATATATTCTATGTTCTAATAGAAGTGCAAGAATAAGATTATATTCTTTTGAACTATAATTTTTATATATACGAGGGGCGGTCAATAAGTTTTGCGAATCGGTATGGCAAAACAGAGGAAGAGAGATGGCTGTTTGTGGGGGTGTTGGGACAAGTTATGACAAGTCAGGACCTGCAGCCGCACGCTCCTGCCTCGTCTATTTAAGAAGCAGTAGCTGATCGCAGATCGTCAGTCACAAATTTTTCAACAATGGAGAAGGTTGAGCAGCGCGCAGTGATCAAATTTTTGACCAAGGAAGGCAAGAATGCAAAAGAGATCCATGAAGGCATGGTTGCAGTGTACACCAACACCGCCCCTTCCTATGCAACCATTGCTCACTGCAATAGGGAGTTTCGCCATGGTCGTGAGTCCCTTGAAGATGACCCCCGTCCAGGACGCCCGTCAGACGTGACCAATGAAGACAATGTGGCCCGTGTGGAGAGGATGATCTTCGAAAATCGACGGGTGAAGGTCGAAGAAATCGAGCGAGAACTTGGAATATCACATGGAAGTGTTATGAACATCATCCACGACAATTTGGCCATGACCAAGGTCTATGCCCGTTGGGTCCCTAGAAACCTCACGCCCCGTGATCAACTTCAACGTCATCAAAATCCACAAGGCCAGAGTTGCACAAGCTGCCCTGCGCGAGTGCGGATTCGAGGAGCTCAACCATCCCCCCTACAGTCCAGATCTGGCCCCTAGCGACTACTTTCTATTCTGCCAGCTCAAGGCTGCACTGCGTGGACGCCGGTTTGGGGACGATGAAGATGTCCAGCTCGCCGTCCAGGAGTGGATTGAACAGCAGTCGGCAGATTTCTGGTTGTCGGGAATTCGAAGCCTCCGGGACAAGTGGCACAAGTGCATTGAAGTCGAGGGTAGTTATATTGAAAAATAATAAAACACTTTTCCTCATATCTCGTTTCCTTATATCCGAATTGCGAAACTTATTGACCGCCCTTCGTATTTTATTGAAATTTGTTTCATATTATTAACATAAATCATTACTTCTTAGGTTTATATCTAGAATTTTTACCTCTGATGTGCCGTCCTTGCTTTATTATTTCAATTTCGAGTCATTTATCTGTTGACTTGGTCCGTGTATAGATAATTCATCTCTACTTACACCGACTCCTTTAGACCTAGTTGATCCTGTCTTTGTTTACCTCTGCTTCCCCTTTCCCGGATAATCGGGTTCAGACCAGGAAATTGAGACTTAAATTTTCCCCTGGTGTTTTGGGCGCCATAAGATCACGCTAAGAGTTGTTCCAAAAAATAATTCCATCCTTAAAAATATTTTTCAAAATATTAAACTGAAAAAGGAGGTAGGGAGGAAGGAAATTCCGACCAGAAAAGAACTTAATACCCTTTCGAGGGCAGTATTGGAGAGACTTTAATAGGCACGAGAAGTTGGTATTTTTGCCATCAGTCATACTTAATTTTACTTTTTATAGCAATTTGTTATGTTAAATTAACCCTTATCAATTCTTAAACATTTTCACATAAGTGCTTTCAACTACTTGCGCGAGTAAAGTATTCCATATCTGAGTAATTTTATAAGTGAAAAAGTTTTGTTGTATAACAACATTAAATCTCTTGTTGATGAGCTTGAGGTCATTATTCCTATTGCCCGCTCGGGTATGTTACCAAAATTCCCATTTGCACCTTCTACAGGGTAACTCCGCCCTTCCCCCTCCCCGAAAAAAAGGGCAGCAACTTTTGATACGCTTCATTTCTTAATGTTTTGTCGAATTAAGAAATGAAATTCATCGAAAGTTGGTGCCATTTTTGGGGGGGCGGGGATGGGTCCTCTTTTATTAGTGATATCATTTAGGATTTATAAAACCTTGATGACCTCACCGCGCAAACGACTCATTTACTGTTCTATGTTCCACCTTCCTCATTTATATTTGTTCATATATATTCATGTTACTAATATTTTGTTTGTTTCTTTTCTAGATGTATTATGAATATTGTTGATTAAACCCTATAAAAAGGGGCAGTTTGAATATACATTACGTCTCAGTTCTATCATTACAATAAAAGCTTGTAAGGCAGCTATGCTCATCACTACTTATAACTATCATAACAATTTAATAAACTATTATGGATAAAGTCATACGACTTGAGAAGTTTGATGTACCTACTTCAAATCCTCACGCTGGTAAATTATGAAAGCTTTGGTATAGAAATTTCTGCTACTTCCTTTCTACAATATCTGATCCTTCTCCAGACAAGTTTGAAGTACTCTACTTGTACATTGGTCCTCATGTCGCGGATGTAATAGAGGGCTGTGCTGATTATTCGAAGGTTATCGAATTGTTGCAAGCTACCTATATTAAGGCTCCCAGTGAAATCCATGCCAGACATTTGCTTTCTACTCGAATTCAACTTCCAGAAGAATAGATTGACTAGTACCTTCAAGCTCTCAATTGTCTTGCTGTGGATTGCAACTTTCAGGATGTTACTGCTGCAGTCTACCGTGATGATAGTATCAGGGATTCCTTCATACGAGGGTTAAAATCTTCGAACATTCATGCACGACTCCTTGAGAATCAAAAGCTTACATCAACCGATGCTACTCAACAATCTCGAGCATTAGAGAAAGCATTGCTGAGATCTGAATCATACTTAGTTACTCCCGGGCATATACCTGTTAATGTAGTGGCTGTTCCTGGTACATCTATGACCTCTAGTAATGAAGAATAATGTGAAGAAGATAGCCTTCCACTTACAGTAGCTGTTTCAAAACATATTTCTAAAATGAAGCAAACATGCTACAATTGTGGTGGTCATCGCCATCCTGAGGCTCCCCGAACACTTTGTCCAGCTCGCGATGAAATTTGTCGTAAATGTGGGAAGCTTGGGCATTTTGCAAAAGTTTGTGAGTCAAAATCCAAACGTCCCGTTTCACTATCTTCTGCCACGCTTGTTTCCATCTGCGCTACCAGCGGCTTACTGTTCCTGTTCAATTGAATGGAGATCCTCAGTTACTTAAAGGTCTGATTGACAGTGGAAGCTCAGAGAATTTTATAAATGAGGCTGTATTGCAAGCTATGCATCTCCCACTTCATGAATGCTCGTCTGTTGTTTCGATGTCATCTTGTTCGTTCTCAGTAAATCTTAAAGGTTACTGTATTGTTAGCATTTCGATGAATGGTCGCACTTATGAGAATATCGAAGCTAATGTACTTCCAAACGCTTGTATTGATATTATTCTTAGCTTACCATTTTTAAGAGTGCATAAAAACTTTAGCTTAAATTATGGGGGTACAGAGCTATTCTTAACTGTGTGTGGACTGCCTAAACTAAAGCTTCCCCCAGTTAAACTATTTAGAAACTTATCCTCAGATTGCACCCCAATTGCTACCAAGTCTCGTCATTACAGCTCCGAAGATGCTGATTTCATTGAAAATGAGGTTAAAAGTCTACTTCGTGAGGGGATTATTGAACATAGTAATTCTCCTTGTCATGCGCAATTGGTAGTGACATCGAACGCAATTAAGAAAAAACGAATGGTGGTAGACTTTTCTAGAACAATAAATAAATACACCCTTTGGGCGCTTACTTGCTACCCAAGATTGAAGATATATTTACAAATATCGCTAAGAATCACTATTTCAGCGTTATTAATCTATCCAATGCATATCATCAGATAGAAATAGGATCAGAGGACTGACCTTACACTGATTTTCAGGCTGGTAACATCTTTAGCAATTCAGGCGCATATCTACGGATGTTAGGGATGTGGTCTCCGCTTTTCAACCCTTTATGAATCAGTTTATAACTGATAACAAACTATATCACATTTATGTCTATCTCGACGACATAACAGTCTGCGGAAAAACAAAAGAACATGACAGCAATCTAAAGTGTTTCATGGAAGCTGCTTCTAAATACAATCTCTCCCTGAATTCTGAGAAATCTAAGTTTTCTCTAACCTGCATTAATATTGTCGGTTACCAAATTTCTGACAGGAATTTTAAACCCGATGCTGAATGAATGAGACCTTTGTTAGAATTACCCGTACCATCTAGTGAAAAATCCTTGCAGCGTTGTTTGGGGTCATTTGCATACTACGCTAAGTGGGTTCAGAACTATTCAGAGAAAGTACGGCCTCTTGTAGATTACTGCAGATTTCTTTCATCTCTTCAGGCTAGTCAAGTTTTTAAAACTTTAAAGAATGACATTGCCAAATCTTCAGTGAAAGTTATTAATGAAGACACCCCCTTTTCCATAGAAACGGATGAATAGGATAATGTAATCGGTGGCAACTTATCACAGTGCGGACGACCAGTGGTTTTCTTCTCATACTCATTGAACCGATCAGAAAATAGACACCACATCGTTGAAAAAGAAGCGTATGCGATGGTAGAAGGCATACGAAAATGGAAACCTGTTTTGGTGGTAAACATTTTAACGTAACAACTGATCAAAGAGCTGTGTCATTCATGTTTGATACCAATGTAAAAGGTAAAATAAAAAATAAGATCATGCCCTGTCGTATGGAATTACCTCACTTTTACTTCCATATTCACCATCGCCCGAGTCATAAAAATGTTGTTGCTGATACACTATCACGGTCGTATTGTAACGCCACTTCGGATATTACAAGTTTAAAATCGCTTCATGAGAGTCTCATTCTTCCTGGAATCCATCGAATGCTACATTATGTTCGTGTTAAAAACCTTCCTTACTCCATCGATGAAATCCGCTGTATTACTGCTGACTGTCAGGTATGCGCTAAAATTAAACTGTGTTTCTTTAAACCAGAAAATACTTCTTCGATACGAGGGACTGAGCCTTTCCAACGTCTTTCAATTGATGTTAAGGGGCCGTTTCCAGTTTCCTCACACTCGTCGCTGTATCTCCTTACAGTCGTTGATGAGTTTAGTCGATTTCCGTTTGCGTTTTCATGCTGCGATATGTCATCCAAAGTAGTTATTGACTGTCTTACAAATATATTTTTTTTGTTGTTATTTGGTGTACCTGCATATATTCATTCAGACTGCGGCCTGTCATTCACTTCTAAGGAAGTGAAATTTTTTTACTACGTCTTGGTGTAAACAACAGCCCCACCTCAGCATACAACCCCTGTGGAAATAGTCAATGTGAACGCTATGCTGGCATTATTTGGAATACTGTGAAGTTGGCTATTGAATCTCCAGATTTGCCATTAAGTTCATGGCAGGATGTGTTATCTGATGCCTTACATGCCATACGTTCACTACTTCTACCTCTACAAATTTCACGCCGTATGAATGACTTTTTCTTTTGAGAGACGTTCAGTTAATGGTTCGGCCCTACCTTTTTGGCCAATTGGTAATCGCAGTAAATCTGAACCAGCTATGGATGTCGTTGATCTCATTAATGCTAACCCTACACATGCTCGTGTGAAATTCCCTGATGGGAGAGAGAGCACTGTTGCTCTGCCTAATTGAGCTCCATATCCTAGGAATATTCCACCTAATGATTCTGAATCACGAAGTGATTCCCATTCCAGTTTCCCATGAACAACTACTAACTTTCCTTAAGCCAACGAGAAGATATTTGGAAATAAGCAAGAAAAAATTATCCAGATAAAAGAAGATCAGGTTCATGATGTTGATAACTGTGTGACTAGTCACGACAATCTGACAATACAGTTGCCTGGTCCTAGAAGATCTTTACGCGCTCAGAAACCTGTATTTGGTTTAGATTTGTAATCTTTTCGATTTCTACTTTAACATTCTTTATCTAGTGTATTGTATATTTAGTAATTTTGAAAAGGAATGAATTCTTTTTAGTAGGAGTGACTGTTATATATTTTCCCTTCCTCATCTATATTTTTTCATATGTATTCATGTTACTAATATTTTGTTTTGTTTCTTTTCTAGATGTATTATGAATGCAGTTGATTAACCTCAATAAAAAGAAGCAGCTTGAATATATCTTGCTATTCAGTTCTATCATTACAATAAAAGCTTGTAAGGCAGCTATGTTCATCACTTATAACTATCATAACATTTACTGTGAAAGTAAATAAGTGACCTGTCTACAATGAACTCGTTCTTAGGTTTGATATTTTTTCGCAAATGAGGAGACCAAAATTGAACCGCATATTCCGAACGCAGTGTGATAAGCTCTTTATCCAGAGTAACTTGCAAAATTAGACAACAAAATAACAAAATCTACATTTTATTGAAATAACTAATTTATGTATTTATTTTAAAAATCGCACAAAATATTATTTGAAATTGCTTCTGATAGATTTCAAGTTTAATTTCATAAAAATAAAAAATAAGAAAATTGTTATGGGGAAATTAATGTGCATCCGAAGAACTGGATTCATCCAAAGATATAGAACGATAACATAACTTTCGGTTTACACATAAAATTCGTAATGTATGTATGTCGCCACTGTCCCACGTGTATTGTAGATTGTTACTGATAGTATTAATTTATCAAAATAGTGAGATTAGTTAAGGTAGCAAATCGTTCAGAAAGTAGGTTGTCTAGTAGGAGAATGGAGACTGGCACTGCCTGACATTTCGGGACATTGTAATTGGTCAAAGAGTGTGATTTCACACATAATAAAGCTCTTTGAGGATACCGGGTCATGTAAGACGACGATCAAAATGAGTAGACCACGGAAAAAACTCCTAGGGAAGATTGTATGATACCAAGAATGTTGACGATGGACCGAAATGAGACATCTGCCGGTATTTTACGTCTAGTTACCGCGAATATGAACCTGAATGTATCTCGCCAAACGGTCCTTCGTTGGTTAAGAGAGGTTGTATTCTTAGCAAGCTCCCCTGCTAAGAAACCAATTATAAGCAAAAAGAAAAAAAAGCGGTTAGGTTGGCCTTCGCTATTGCGCGTATCTCTCGCAACGCTGACAAGTGGAAAAGTGTTTTCACTAAAGAAAGTAAATGTGATTTGTCCGGATCTGATGGAAGCTAACATGTAAAGTATCGTATAGTCGAAATACTGAATCTCTTATGCACGACAATGCCGATTAAATTTAGAGGTGACAACCTTATGATCAAGGGAATATTTTCAAACGTTAGAGCTTTTCCGCTCCTCTGTTTACGTTGCAAAGTAAACGCTGCCATATACAAGAATGTGCTTCAGGAACATTTGGTTTTCTCTTTCCAAGCTCCGGGAATACGTGAGCCTGATTTCATGTAGGAAAATGTTCCGTGTCACACAGCAAAGACGATGAATTAGTTTTTGGATGCTGAAAATATCGACGTTATGAACTGTTCTGCGCAGAGCCTAATATAAACCCTATAGAAAACCTATAGAAGATACGCGGTGTTAAGTTTATGGATCAGAAACTCACGAATGTTGAAAAATCTCTACCGAAGATTGGGATTATGGAATAAAATATGCACGAATAGTACGGCAAAAAGATAAAGTCTTGCTGCCTAAAGACTTTACTCCATACTTCTTATTATTTTTTTAATTATTTTTCGCGATAATTATGTTGTTTTATAACTATAGCTACATTTATATTTATCATTGTCGAGTTTGGAGTCGTCTTTTCTACGAATACATATTACTCTTTAATAATTTTTGTAGCCGCTGTTCCATGAAATGAAAATTGGACACTATCTGAAGCAAATTTCAAGGAATATTTTGTGCAATTTTCTGAAAATAAAAAGAGTATTTTCACAATTTTGTACGGTAGTGTAATGGAAGAAGAATATCTCGATTTAACTACAGTCCTTCTGGCTATATGGAACGCTAAAGTTGAAACAACACATTTTTTAAACTGTTAAGGTGCTCGAAGTGAATACATCCAAATCTTCTTCCAACGTAACCATAATGCTTTATGACCGCCAATGTTGTACATCTACCCGAGATTTTAATCTCCACAGTGCATTATCCTTACATTTATCTATGTATATTCAACTTTATAAGCTCATTCTAGTCAAAAGTTACAATCATCATTTTCAAATCTCTTTCACTCTCAGCCACCAATACCATTATATTTTCCTGTTGGAAAATTAACCTTTTTTTATTTTCATATATTTCTGTACATTTTTTCATGCTTTTTGACCTGAAAATCTGAACTATTTTGACTTAGGATGTTGAGAAGCATTGCCGCGGGGAGGTTTACTGCCCAGAAATCCGCGCAAAGCACATTGAATCATGTTTTTCACTATAACCTTTTGCTTAAACAAGATAGAGCAACAAAATAGTTGAAGTATTTTCAATCCTCTTTCTAACATATATAATTTTGATAGTCTTGCAACAAGAAATGGCACCTATGTAAATAAATACAAAGTTCTCTGAAATATCACAAAATTCATTTTCTCACTCTCAAAGCAGCCAAGGCACGTTATTCATGATACAAATTTGAAATTAAAGTTTTGAAATATAAAGGATCAAGAAATGATGATTAATTTGATGTCACTTTTTGACAGTTTGCTCCTTGAATCTTTGAAAGCATCGTTTGTTGAATTCTATAGCTTGAAGGAGATAGTCTCTTCGCTTGGCAACTGTCGTTTTGACATTTGTAAATTTGCTTATCATCTTGATGGACTATGTTAAGAATCTGAAAGTGGTATATGACTACTAATCATTCGCCGCTTTTAGATTCTTAACATAGTCCAACGATTTTCTCTAGTCCTAATTCTGTGTCTAAGATGTCACAGGTTCTTAACATAGTCCAACGATTTTCTCTAGTCCTAATTCTGTGCCTAAGATGTCACAGGTTCTTAACATAGTCCAACGATTTTCTCTAGTCCTAATTCTGTGTCTAAGATGTCACAGGTTCTTAACATAGTCCAACGATTTTCTCTAGTCCTAATTCTGTGTCTAAGATGTCACAGGTTCTTAACATAGTCCAACGATTTTCTCTAGTCCTAATTCTGTGTCTAAGATGTCACAGGTTCTTAACATAGTCCAACGATTTTCTGTAGTCCTAATTATGTGTCTAAGACGTCACAGGTTCAAAGAGTCACTCAGATCTGATGTTCAGCGTGTCCAGCAGGAAATGCGGTTCTGAGACAATAAGATTAACCAGGTTTGTCTTAGCTATGACTTCCTGGAACAGAGTCTTTCCTGTTCTAAAGCTATCTGACTTCTTAGAGATAAGTTACTGAGCCACAATGTCGTGCTTCAATGTGTGATTCAATTTAATGCTGCACATGGCAAATGGCACGATTTTCTGTGTCAGGTACCGTTTGTAGTTTTCCCATCATATCAATGACTGCATCAGCAAGCTCTGCTTCAGATTTCGTATACTTCAACATGTCTTGGATTAGACTTATCTAGATCATCCACGGGAACATCTGCAGCAGACATTGCCATCATCCATACTGTTACTGGATGTAGTGTAAAATAATGGCAGTAACATTATCTGTAAGTTCCCATGTCTCCAATAAATCCATTGAAGCCATATCCTAAACTGTGCCAGGAGAATTGTCAATGACAGGTACTCTCAATACCCTGCAAGGTCTTGAACTTTGGACCTCTCCGTTTTTTTTCTCGTAAATTCTGAAGATTAAGGAAATATTGGAACGCCTGACTGTTGGTAAGAAGCTGGAAACCACTGATAAAAGCTGAAGGAAATCCCACTAGGAAAGTTTCAGTGAGAGATTTGTTAAATAGCCTAGTTGATACCTGCCTGTGGACAGTATTTAGAGGTTCTGAGATATCAGCTGTGCGCCCACGGAGCTGCCTTAACTCCTTGCTTAATGTCATTGTAAAGTTTTAACTTGTAGATAGTTTTTTAGATTCTGAGTAAGTTTCTGTTATTTCCTGAAAACTAATAGTTAATTATTGTTATTTATTTATGTTTATTATTAATAATTATCAATTATTTTCTATTATATTAGTTTTATGCTCTTTTATTTGCTACTTAATTTGTCAGTCTATCTTGTAGACATAAAAAGTTATGTAGCAAAGCATGATTCAAGAGACCCTGGAACTGTTGTGTTTGGTTGATATGATGGCAGAAATTTTAAAGCTCCATGTGGAAATGCTTCCCAACATCTGAGGTTAAAAATAATTATGATTTCGGGTTTTTTTACAGTTGATTTTTGAACAGAACTACCAGGATATCAACATATGCCAACATATATATTATCCATTCCTTATCAATCTCACATCCTTTTCCCCCATTCCCATGTGTAGTGTTTTAAATACTCCATCCATAAAGATATTAAACAAACATGGTGACATACACAAACATTTCTTACACCCCGGCGTGCGTTAAACCACTCGGGGTATCTTTTCCTTAACACGTCTTGCTTCCACCATACAGACTTTTCACAGCAACCAGTAAATTACACCTCACTCCATACATTCTCTATCTATACGAATATTAGCCTTCACTCGATCCATAAAACCAGAATGCACTTTAAACCTCTTATCCTGTGTCTTTTTCACTCCCTCACTGGGTTTAAACCCATCTTGCTCATCTCTTATCAATCCCTCAGTTATCATTTTAGGTCCTTTCTCCACTTGACCCTTATAAAATGATACAATCACAACATTCACGTCCACAGAGACCGATCCATTATCAAATTCTTTAAAACAGAACAACCAGGCCCAAGCCATAACCCATTCACCACCAAATTTTCGCATCTCACCGACTATACATCTACATCAGCTGCCTTGCTATTTTTAATAATACAACATTAACAACTTCTTGCATGCTATTTCTTTAATAGCATGATTTATTAGTCAAGTTAGATCAGGAAGGTCAATTTTATTCATATTCACTTCATTTTCCATACCCGCATTATGCAAAGCGTCAAAGTATTCTTGCTATCTCTCTACTCTAGACCTCCACATTGCTCGCCAGTACACTACCAAGTCTATCCTTGATGTTCACGAAGCTATTCATCGCCTAGTTTCTCACCTTTGAATCTTTCTTACACAAGAACTTCTTGTTCGCATCCGGATAGTGATTCATCAAGATCCTCATTCATCTGGATTCTCATTCATCTGGATCCTAATTTATCTGGAGTCTCATGAACCTGGAACCTGATTCATATGGATCCTGATTAATCTGGATCCTAATTCATCCGGGTACTCATTCATCCATATCATAATTCATCCGCATGCTAATTAATCGGAATAATCATTCATCTGCATCATTATTCATCTGGATCTTAATTTATTCGGATCCTCATTCATCCGGATCCTAATTCGTCCCTTTCCTTATTCATCCAGATTCTCATTCAGCCGGATGCTAATTCATCCTGAGTTTCATTAATTCGGATCATCATTCATCTGGATCCTCATTCATCAGGATCCTCATTCATCTGTATCATCATTCATTCGGATTTTACTTCATTCGGATTCTCATTCGTCCGGATCCTCATTCCTCCGGATCCTCATTCCTCCGGATCCTCATTCATTTGCATCATCCTTCATTTGGATCCTCATTTGCTTGGATCCTCATTCATCCTCCCTCCAAATTCTTCCTTTGTCGATTTCCTACTCTGATAAATCCCTCGCCTCCATTTTCTTCCGCTTCTATTCATGCATTCAACCCTACCTCCTTCACATTCACCACGCAACAAGGTACCCCATGCGCCTTGTTACACCTGACACCTGGAGGAGCAGCAAGCCCTCCTGTCCCCAGTACCAACGTTAGTCTAAACTAGATTGAAACTACCTGTTTTTTTCTTCTAGTCATCTACATTTGACCCTATTTTTGCAACTTTCTTTACAAACCATTTCTCGGCTTCTCCCCTTCCCCCTTCTTGCCTGGTGGCTAATATTGCAGGCTAATCGCCGACCAGCTTTCGTCCGCTCATTCCCGGTTAGTGCCGGAAAAGCTGATTCACCCCTACCTGGTGGGTCCGGTAGGGGGCCTGCCCCCCTGCTCCCCTTTCTTTTCTACTCTCTCAAACATCCATTTTTATTACTCTCTCCCGCATGGGAGCGTTGCTGTAGCTGAGATATATATGATTGTGAACTTCTCATTCTAGCGCCCATTATTAAGTTTCATTCCCGTCCCAATGCATGTAGGGGTTCTTGGGATGTATGTCTTTCCCACATCTTCACTTTCACTTCTCAACTTTCTTGACAGATCTCTCCTTACAACCCCTATGGCGTAAATGCTCTCGTTAGTTTTCGTTTAAATTTTAAGGGTAAAAAACTCTCCTAGACAATTCTACCTACACCTATTTTTACATTCGCAACATTCCCATTCTCACATTTACACCATCTCTCCTACTCTCAAGCATTCTCACATACTCCTCACTTTCCAATTCCACGACCTTTCCTTTTCACTTCCTCTCTCTCTTTCTCCCGTTATTGACATCTTCTCATCCATGTACCAAACAACTTTACACATTACCATCATGGGATCGAATAGTCCCATATATATTTCACATCAAATACACCCGGAAGATCAATCATACCCATACATTCCACCCCCGTTTCCCATTCTTTATAGTGAACCTGACTTTAGATATATCTCTGAGAGTCCTCTTTGTCGCTTGCTCGGAATTATTCCTCTATTAATTTATTTATTAAAAATATTATTAAATGGTTTTGCGATTTCGCTTTCTTTATTCTTTATAGAGAATTGGATAAACTTTATCTGGATCTGTCAATTTGGCTATTTTTATTTCCAATATATATATAAAGACATTTCGTTTTCAGGTATATTAATATTCGAAGAGATACTTTTACCATAAAAATTAATTAAATCGGTGATTTTAACTAAATTTATGGTGTTTTATATGGTAAAGACGTTTTAAAAGTGTTCATTTAATGACTACCAAAATGGTCGAGTCGTCCGTCACTCAGCGCACCTTCAGAACCTTCCAGGAGGCTGATGAAATATCTGAAAGGCTTAAGACTATTAAATTATCTGTAATTTTTTTTCCAATGGAAGTTCATTTTCGTAGTCCCTATTAGTTCCTCTTATGCATAGATTTTATGTGCCTTAATAGCATTAAAAATGTCATCCCAATTTACGGGCTTTAACCGATCGCGGAAGAAAGCAAAATTATCAATATTTAAATTTTGGCATCAACTGAATTTTCATTGATAATTCATGAAATATTTATATCGCAGCGAATTATAGGATAGTAACTATTACTCAAATATTCGTCAATATGTACATTTTCTATTATATTTTTATCAGTGACTGCAGAGAAATGGCTACATAAAGCATCCCGGAGGGCCAGGAGGACATATACCTTAAAGTACCCCCCCCCTCCCTTGTGGAGAAAGCCGGAGAAGCGAGCCCCATGAGGAGAATCGTGGGAACGGTAGCCGGCGAATAACAGTAACTGCCTATCCTGTTTGATCTCCCCGCCGCTTAGGTAGTTGGAGCAACCATCTGTGCTAAGGCGACCAAATAAGGCTCTTAAACGACGCTCTAACGATCCAATCACCTACGAGATCCATAAACCCGTGGTTATGTCACAAAAAAAGCGGTGCTAGTCAAAAGGCACGCCAAGGAGTGTGACGGTTGAGAGTCTATCTAATTAACAAGCCGACTTGGGCACCTCAGTGCCAACCTCTGCACTTCTCGCTCTCACCAGATTCGAACTCACCCTTCGCGCTCCCCTCTGTGGCCTCGCCCCTTCTTCCTTAGATGGGGCAGTGGTCTGCCTATAAACAAGCCCCGAAAAGAAAGAGAGGAGATTAGAATTCGGTAAGAAAGAAGAAGGTTCAGTTCCTGAAGATCGATCCTTCAGACATACAAGACGATTTCCGTGAGAAACGATAGGATCAGATTGAGAAAATCGATCCCCCCTTCCCGGGCTGAATTAACATAAATAGTCAAGCTTTGTATCGGTGCCATACCGAAGAATCCTTTACAGACTTAGAAGAAGTCTGACTGGAGAAAAGTAAACCCGCTCACACTCGAGTGACTCTCACATCTCAAGCTCCGTAAGAGTGAGAGGAGAAGAACCCAGCCCCAACCAAGTTCCGTTCTTTAATTACGGTAAAAATCTCACCGAATACCCCGAAATCTAGTTGGACACTCTATGTTGAAGAATCAGGCACCAAGAGGCGTCAAGATCATTCAGAAGAGGACTCTTGGAGCAAAGAGCATCGTAACTCTCTCCGTCTTCTTAACTTACAATAGGAAAATTTGCAATAAGAAGTTGACTTCGCACTACCTCTCTTCCGCCATCCCACCTCTAAGAAATTCAATCATCGGCCACGGCAACCCTCCAAAGCGTGAGATAAGCCCTCCAGCGTCATCCGGCAACCCCTGATCCCGTCTGTCATGTGAGTTAGCAAGAACATTTATATTCATATTGCGATAGTATGAGGTTAGTACGTTGCACGATTTTACAGAAGTAAAGACAATTGTGCGTGAACTCCGGTCATATTTGTCGGTAAAAGAGAGTACTTTAATTTAATGTTTAACGCTAATCAAAAAAGGGCCACGATAAAAATACTAATCGGCAATTGGTGTGTTTACCGGGAGCCTATTTGTTTATTTTTTGTCATTGAAGATATTGTAATAGGCCTAGTTGCCAACCGGGATAGTCGAGTTTAGCTTAGGACGAGGATATAAATGTGATTACTGTTTGTGTTTCATAGTTAAGTGTTAAATTTAAAATATATGTTCATTTGGGGATAATTCCTTGTGTTTCTTTATATCCTTACGTGTTTGAAGCGGTTCTTCATTAAAAACAACAAAATTAGCACTCTTAGATCAAAGCCTACTTCATCAAAGAAGCACATCACGACGACAAGGTATCCTGCGACAGTGACCAAAATCAAGTCTAAAACGTTATGGTCGCGCATTAACTTAACTTATTGGCGCTGAAACAGTGTGGAAAATAATTCTTTCGTTAGTTTCTCTTTGTCATGGCGGCCTGTAGACAATATCAAAAGCAATTTGGGTGCGATTTCAGCTTAATGATGATCTTCATTATCGCGTTCAGTTCGTTTATCGAATATAATAAAACTCTCATGTCGTTTATTTATAGCTTATTTTCATTAAATAATTTATAATCTGATAATTTTAACTCTCCAGTAAGTTCCCTGTTACAGCTTTTGAGCCATGTTTCAGTGAAGGTAATAATATCGAATCTTTCTCTTGTAACTAAGGCCCTTGGTTCAATTATATTAAAACTTAAACAACGTGCGTTGTGTAGAAGCATGGGAATTTAGAAGTTCACTTTATAGATCGTTGATGTGGCTATGATAAATTATTTAATTGAAAGTCCCTTACCCCAGCTCTGAAGGTCCGTATCTGCCCTTTAAAAAAAAACAAATAACAGCAGTAGTATTTAGTAGCCTACTGGTCCTCGCCACTCCTACCCCATTTAAGTTAAGTCCACCTAGTCTAAACAGGACCCGACGCTCGTAAAGGAGATCCCAGAACTTTACTCAATGAAGTCCATTTTCCTGACAATGAACTTCCAAAATATTATTAATATAAGACTCCTTTCAGAGAAATCTGCTACTACTTTTCAGTCTTGTCATTATATCTGGCAAAACAATACTTCAATCTTTAAATTTCATTGGTTGTTGTTTGTAACAAGCGAGTTCTTAAAACCTATTTGAAACCATATTTAGTCCCAACATTAATTATGAATGCGATATCTTTGTTGGATCTAGCTACCTTTTTATCAAGGGATCCGTAAATTCCTCGAATTTGCCACCTGGAGGAATTCTGGACACCTGTAGAATTTCTCCAGTTCATCACTCAAAATTGATTCACTAATCAAGCGAATTTCTTGCCTAAAATTAAACAAAATTCTAATAGTTATAGCGACCAAAAAGTCATCGCTTTGCAGCGCTAACAGGAACTCAACAAAAGGGTCGGGAAAGTACACTGGATATTGCGAGACGTATTCCTGGGGTCGTTCTCTGTTATTTTCAAGAAAACCCCTAAATTAGAAACAGCAGCAGGGCTTTCCGTTGTCCATAGTTGGTTTGATAAGAGCAGAGCTACTTGCTCTTCTAGTGGATGATTTCGTCGAACTCCAGCTGAGGCTGGCTGGTGCAGTGACTGGTAGGTTCAAGAGGTCCGCTAGAAATGAGCCAAAAGAAACTACCGGAGCAAATCTAGTACAGTCGACCCCCCATATTCGCGGGTATAGGGACCACGAACCTCCGAAAATATTGAAAAACCGCGGATAGTTGATGCTACCCCCCAAAACACCCCCAACCCTTCCCCAAAATCGTAATACGCTCCTCATATTAATTCAAGAAGTTATGTTTTGTCATGTTCATACACATACAGTACGAAATATAGTATCAGAACACATTAAATTATTTTATTGTATAATGTTTACTCA
>CAXAKS010000341.1:0-39527 GCA_963969495.1 Ceratothoa steindachneri
AGAGAGAGAGAGAGAGAGAGAGAGAGAGAGAGTAACAAGGAGTAACAAGGAAAGTACGTACCCTAGGAGACCTTACGGTCCATTCAAAGAGGGTACCTTTAGGCTAGCAATCGAGCGGGCACATGGCTGCTCAATTGTTTTGCGTCCCTAAACGGCCACTTTTCAAGACTTTGTCTAGTCTTGACTTGAACTGGTCAACAGATTCACTGTTGACAACTTCCACTGGAAGTGCGTTCCACATACCGCAGATACTGTAAGTGACAAAATTTCCACACAGATTGCGGTTGTAACGCTTCAGTTTAAGTTTGAAGCCGTGATTGCGCGTTCTGTTCTCACTCAGTGTGAAAATATCCCGGTAGTCAACATTGTCGAACCCTCGAATTATTTTGAAAACTTCGATGAGCTGACCACGCTGTCTACGGGTTTCCAGCGAGAACAGATCTAATTCCCTTAGTCTATCCTCATAACTTTTATGTCGGATAGAGGGAATCAGCTTGGTTGCCCTGGCTTGTACGCGTTCCAATCTCGCGATGTCCTTTCGCAATGAAGGACTCCAAAATTGTACGGCATACTCCAGGTGCGGTCGAACAAGTGAGTTGTACAGGCACAGTACAATCTCCTGGTTCCGATAACCAAACTGGCGCTTAATATAGCCTAGCATCCTTTGGGCCTTTTTCTCCGCCTCAATGCACTGTTTCGAGAACTTGAGGTCACTAGTGATTGTTACACCCAAGTCCTTCTCAGTGTCGGTGGATTCAATAGCAGTGCCCTTAAGGATATACTGAGATTGGGGGTTTCTGTGGCCGATATGCATCACTTTGCATTTGCCCACGTTAAAAGGCATTTGCCACGTGTCCGACCACTCCCCAATCTTCCCAAGATCTTCCTGCAGGCGGGCAGTATTTCCATCCTTTGCAACGTTCATACCAAGCTTGGTATCGTCGGCAAATTTGGAAATCTTCGTAACCATGTCACCGTCCATGTCGTTGACGTAGATGATGAATAGTAGTGGTCCCAAGACAGAACGTTGAGGCACCCCGCTAGTAACGGGCACCCACTCAGAAGACTGTCCATTTACCACCACCCGTTGCCGTCTGCCACTTAGCCAGTTCTCGATCCAGCCGGCTACCTTTCCGTCTATGCCAAGCGCTCGCACTTTCCGGAGAAGGCGGCGGTGTGGTACCTTATCAAAGGCTTTCTGAAAGTCTAGGTAGACCACATCCACCGCCTTGTCCCGATCGTGCTCACTGAAAACGAAGTGGAAGAATTCCACAAGGTTCGTCAGGCATGACCGTTGCCTTCGGAAGCCGTGCTGGGAACTCCTCAGTAGCAGGTTTGACTCTAAATACGACGTCACTTTGTCCACCATGATGCTTTCCATGAGTTTACCGACTATCCAAGTCAGACTGATAGGTCGGTAGTTCGACGGTTGGTTACGGTCTCCTTTCTTGAAGATAGGAGTCATCTCCGCCTCACGCCAGTCTCTAGGAGCGCATTTGGTCCGGATTGACATGTTAAAGATAGCGCACAGATGTCGTGATACTTCATCGCACACTTCCTTCAACACTTTAGGTAGAAACCCGTCCGGTCCAGGGGACTTATTCGTCTTTAGGTCAGCGATCTTTTTCTTTATTTCTCCTTCCGTGAAGTCCATTGCCTCCAGCTTTTCCCCCGAGTAGGAATCCGTGGGCTGGGGAATGGGACCACACTCTTCAGTAAACACTGAAGAGAAGTAGTCGTTGAGGAGGTTAGCATTTTCTGCATCTGAATGCTTTAATGTCCCCTCCTCATTCCTCAAAGGGCCAATCGTTCGACTGATTAGTTTACGGCTGTTCACATATCCAAAAAACTCCTTGGGATTCTCTTTACAGAGTCTCGCCACTCGGAGTTCCTCAGACCGCTCAGCCGCCCTTATCCTTATGCTGGACTTCACTCTCCTGGCTAGCCTCCGGTATTCGTCAAAGTCACCCGAGATCTTCGATTGCCGGTACACATTTCTCTTCTCCCTAAGCAGTTGGCCGATTTCTCGATTAAACCACTTAGGTTGAACAGAAGACAGACGGGGGCATTTCAGAGGGATGAAACGCGATTGAAGACTCATGAATGTGGTTTTGAAACTATTCCACGAGTCTTCAACGGCATCGCACACTTCTAGCCTCACGTCAGTCAGTCCAGCTCGAAGGCTTGCAAAGTCTGCTCTTCTCAAGTCAAGTTTCTTTAATTGACTGGCAACAGACCTTACCTTCGGGATCTTGACGCTAAATCTAACTAGCTGGTGATCACTGCCACCGAGCTCTTCGCCTACAGAGATATCCTCAACGATATCATCCTCAGAGGTGAAGACCAAGTCGAGGATATTGTCTCCTCTCGTCGGTTCTCTGACCCATTGAGTGAGGAACTCGTTGTTGGCGAACTCCAGGAGTAGCGCGCTCTCGCCACAGGCTGCTCTGGTTTCCCAGTCAACTTGGCTGTTGAAATCGCCCATAACGATGCACACTCTGCCTTGAACCAGCTCACCCAGCAGCTGGTACAGTTCCCTGTCCTTCTCAACAGGTTGGGAAGGGGGTCTGTAAAGCAGCAGGGTCCTGTATTTGGCAGGACCGATCTCTAGGTCAACGCCTAGGAGCTCGTGGTCGGATATAACGTTGGAGTTCGTAGATATGATTGTATCCTCGATATACAACATTACACCGCCACCCTCTCTGTCTGGCCTATCTTTGTGGAAGAGTTGGTAGCCAGGAACCGTGAATTCGCCTTCAAAGTCTCGGTTTGACGTTTTTATCCACGATTCTGTTATGGCTACCATTTCGGGTTCTTCCGTCGCTACGAGGCCACGGAGCTCAGGAAACTTGTTCCTGATTGACCTCGCATTGAACAGAAGAACCTTCAGGGAGTCCCCTAATGTAGGACCCCCTATACTCTTCCGTTTCCCGGCTTCTTGTTTGTCGTGGTGGCACCATTTTTAACAACCTCCGAGAAGGTTGTTTGGGGAGTGACTCGGGCGTACTGGCGTACGTCCGCCTTCTCAATGGGCCGGACACTCCTTTGGGTGCGCTCCACGACATCCTGGATGAGGTTGGCTAGGAACGCCTTGCCCTTAAAGGAGAGGTGCACCCCGTCCCTTTGGTAGAGGTCTTTTCTACCATAGAACACGGCGTACGGGTCCACAAAAAAGACACCCTCAGCCGTACAGAGGTCTGCAAGGCGCCTGTTTAGCGACATGTTCCTCAAGCGGGCAGTCCGGCTTGGACCCCACCTCGGGAGCATCCCCACCACGACGCGTCTGCGGGTTTTCAGTCCACAGTCGTCGACAGCGCCCATAACTGTCCTCATAATTTCACCTGTAGGGCCTACCCTACCTCCTCTGAGGTAGAGGTCGTTGCCACTTACCATAAGGGCAACGACTGAAGTCTCTGAAATCTGAGACTTCTCGGCCTCAGCTCTTACCTGCATATTCCCACAACCTGGGATGCAGCTTACCTTAACGCTTGTGCGAAGGCGGGCCGCTAGCAGGGGCTTCAGACCCCGTGCTTGAGAGTCACCAATAAGGGTGACTCTTGCACATTTGACTGCGGACGACTTTGTCTTTCCTTTCGGAGGCGACTTGCCGCTTTCCTCTTGTATCTCTAATTTTTTTTTCTTCTTCTTCTTATTCTTCCTCTTATTCTTCTTCTTGACTTCCTTTGCTATCTCTTCGTTTGTTTCCCGTTTCTCTTCTTCTGCTTCTACTTTCTCTTCTTCTGTTTCCAGTTTCTTTTCTTCTCTTTCTACTTTCTCTTCTTCTCCTTTTACTTTCTCTTCTTCTCTTTCTACTTTCTCTTCTTCTATTTCTACTTTCTCTTCTTTCTTCTTTCTTTTCTTCTTTTTGGCTCGTTGAGGAAGCCCTTCAGCAGAAGAAATCGGCTGTTGGACGTCCGGAGCCTTCTCGCCTGAGCATCTGCATCTATCTGTTTTTAAGAGTTGAACTTCCCTTTTAAGGAGGGAGTTCTCCTCTCTCAGTTGAGCGATGCTCTCGCCCAGGCGCTTCTCGAGTTCGCAGAAGTCACAGACACTGACGCCATCTGTGAGTTCCTTGCAACTCCTTCCCCCGAAGTCTTCACTCCATCTATAGACTTTGCATATTTTGCAGGTTAGCTTTCGAAACGGAGGACCATTCTTCTTCGCCATCTTACAAAAATCTCGGACCATAGAGAGAGAGAGAGAGAGAGAGAGATATATATATATATATATATATATATATATATATATATATATATATAGAGAGAGAGAGTGTGTGTGTGTGTGTGTGTGTGTGTGTGTGTGTGTGTGTGTGTGTGTGTGTGTGTGTGTGTGTGTGTGTGTGTGTGTGTGTGTTACAAGGAGTTACAAGGATAGTAAGTACCTCAAAAGAACATTCGTTCCATTTCAATGGAGGTACTTATTTTTTTGTATTTCTTTGCTACATCCAAACTTTTTATTATGCTACTTGTGCTACAAATGCAGGAGTTAACTCTTTTTTGTCAATTTGTTGTTCTCTCATAACCTACTTATTCTATATAATATTTTACATGCTAATATATATATATATACATTCAACTTAGATTAGGGTTTCTCGTCCAATATTAGAACATAAACTCGTTCTTTGTCTTTGGTTAATGATTCTGAGCTATAAGGAATATTTACAACATATTTATGTCAAAAAGCATTTTATTATGATTGCATACAATAAATATATTTTATAGTAAATACAATTAATATTTTTTAAATCTTAAAATTAGCATATAAATTTTATTTTAACTTATTAGTCACGTCACATATTATGTTAGATTTCTTAAAATTTTGTCTAATTTCTTTTTAAAATTTTCTACTGTATTACATTTCACTACATCCTCTGGTAATTGATTCCACTTGTTCACAATTTTATACGCAAATGAGTTCCCACATATATTTGTGCGAAAATTCTTGGGTTTTATTTTCATTCCGTTTGATCGCGTAGTAGATGTGCTAAACTGAAACCAAATATTAGAGTCGACATTTTCTATTCCTTTTAGTATTTTAAACATTTCTATTAATTGACCTCTCAATCTTCTTGTTTCAAGGCTGAATAAATTTAATCTTTCTAATCTTGTTTCATAATTATAATTCCTTAGTTCTGGAATCAATTTCGTGGCTCTGGCTTGTACTTTTTCTAACTTCTCAATATCTTTTCTTAAGTAAGGAGACCAGGCTTGGGAACAATATTCTAATTGTGGCCTTACTAGTGCATTGTACATATTCAGAATTGTAATCTTATTTTTGTAAGTGATTTGGCGTTTTATATATCCAAGAATCCTTTGCACTTTCTTTTCGACTTCGATGCACTGCCGTGAAAACTTTAGATCGTTTGTAATGTAGACACCTAGGTCTTTTTCATTTTCAGTTTCTTTGATCTCATTGTCGAACAGTTTGTATTCTCTCCTTGGATTATTATAACCAATATGCATTATTTTGCACTTTTCAAGATTTAAGGGCAATTCCCATTTTTCCGTCCATCTTACTATTTTATCAATATCATTTTGAAATTCTTGAACGTCCTGTTCAGTAATTATCCCTTTTCCTAATTTACAATCATCAGCAAACTTAGAAATTTTTGATAGTAGGCCATCATCTATATCATTAACGTACATAATGAATAGTAACGGGCCAAAGACAGAGCCTTGCGGGACGCCACTACAAACGGAAACCCATTCTGACGCTTGTCCGTTTATAACTACTCGCTGTTTTCTATCCGTAAGCCAATTTTCTATCCATTTTGCAATTTCGCCTTTTATTCCAAAGGCTCTTACTTTACACATCAACTTCTTATGCGGAACTTTATCAAATGCCTTTCGGAAGTCTAGATACAAGATGTCAACCGATCTATTATTGTCGTACAAGGTATTTATATAGTGAAAAAACTCTAGTAAATTTGTGAGGCAAGATCTCTTTCTCCTGAAGCCATGCTGAGAATCATTTAGGAGTTTATTATTTTCTAAATGCTCTACAATTGTATTGGAAATGTGAGTTTCAAGGAGTTTCCCAACTACTGAAGTTAAACTTATAGGGCGAAAATTGTTGGCAGTCTCTTTACATCCATTCTTAAATATTGGCGTTACATTTGCCATCTTCCAGTCTTGAGGAACAATTCCACTCTCTAGGGATAAATTGAAAATTTGCGTAAGATGTTCTGCTACTTGATTTATGACTTCTTTTAAAACTCTTGGCTATATTTTATCCGGTCCCGGGGATTTAAATTTATTCATCTTCTCTATTAGTTTCTTTGTGTTGTCGACACTGCATCGAACCGATTCGAGTGGTATAATATTAGCCATTTCACGTGTTTCTGTATAGTCATACGAGTTACACTCTTTTGTGAAAACAGATACAAAATATTCGTTGAGAGTGTTTGCTATTCCAATATCATCGAACTGCAAATTATTGTACTTATCTCTTATTGGGCCAATATTGTTCTTTATGGGTTTTCTGCTGTTTACTAAGGCAAAGAACTCTTTAGGATTATTTTTGCAATTTTGAGCTGCTCTTATTTCTTCATTTCGTTTTGCTCTTGTAATCTCGGCTTTAACTTTTCTTCTCAATTCCAGATAATGATTCCTGTTTTCTATGTTATGGTTGTATTTTAGCCTTTTATATGTTTTATCTCTGTTTCTAATGAGTTTCATAATTTCTTGAGATAGCCATTTCGGTTTATTAACATTTTTATCTTTAATAACAGCCAGTGGTATGAATTGAAACTGTTTGTTGAGAAGATTGTTTTTAAATTCATGCCATGCTACGTTTATTTCTTCATTATTTATCCTAAAAGTGCTCAAACTCTTTCTTAGTTCAGCATAATTTGCCCTTTTGAAATTAAGTTTAGCGGTGGTGTCATTTTGTAGGACACGTGGTATATTAATTTCAAAATCTACTGCGTTATGATCACTATTTCCTATTCTGTCTCCAACATTTAAATTTGAAATCAATTCATCGTCTGATGTTAACACTAAATCCAATATGTTTTCATCCTTGTTGGTTCTTTCACCCACTGAGTCAGGAAATTATCCTCAATAAAATTAATCAATCTTTGTCCTTCTGAGTCTGCAGTTTTGTTAGGCCAGTTTATTTTAGCACAATTAAAATCTCCAATGATCACTGATAACTTGTCTTTACAAATGTTCGTTAGGTATTCATAAAATTGGTCATCTGTCTCCCGGAGCTGATGTGGACTCCTATAAACTAAAATAACATATAGGTTCTTTTTTTGGTTTATTTTAACCGTTACCATTTCAAAAACAGAGTCAGTGTTACATTCTACAGGGTGCAAATCTTCGCGTACATATAAAAGAACACCTCCACCTTCTCTCTGTAATCTATCTTTATGAAATAACTTGTATCCTTTTAACTGGAATTCTGAAATAATATCACGTGACTCTGTATGTATCCATGTCTCAGTTATTCCTATGATGTCGTACTTTTTGGTCAATACCAGCGCTCTGAACTCCGTAAATTTGTTTCTAATTGATCTTGCGTTAAAGAATAGTTTTTAATGTGTTTAACTGATTTCTTCTGAATTAGGGCTTCGATCGTTTCCCTGTGGTTCTTGACTTGGTGCTTTATTTTTCATTAAATTTCGTAGGTTATTTTGTAGCAATTCTCCATATTTCATTTTACCTTTTGTGGAGAGATGGATGCCATCCTGAGAAAATAAGTCTTTGTTGTGGATGAAAAGTAGCCAGGGGTCAATAAATTTAACATTCTCCTTCTTGCAAAGATCTTCTAGACGATGATTTATCCCAATTGCTCGACTTAGATTTTCGTATCTCTCGTAAATTCTTGGTAGCACCCCAACAACAATTGCATTATCCGTTTTGGTCTTGATTGTTTTTATCATTTTCTTGTAGTCATTCATTATGCTTTCCGAACCTTGATAGTTTTTTACGTTGAACACATCGTTGCTTCCAACATTCGCTATGATTTGACTCTCTTTGCTTTCCATCTCAAAGTTGTTTAATTGTTCTGTTAATTGCTCAATCTTTATTCCTGGATAGCATCGGAATTTGCGCTTTTTGATGTTCCAACTTCCAAAGTGATCGATTTGATTCCGAATTATTGAGTCACCAGCTAAATACGTTTCTTCCTCTTCTTCGTAGGACAATATATCATATCTATTTTTAGTTGAGATTGTTGCTTTTTTCTGAATGATTGGTTTGAATGGGCGCTTATTTCTGACTTGGATGAAATTGTCCTCGTATTTTATGTTTGATGTATCAATTTTGTTAGTGAGAATTGCGACTTCTTGTTCCAGTTTCACGATTTTAGTATCTACTCGAGCTATTCTGGTTTCATCTTCTGTTTGACAAGCACAGTTCTTTAATTCGAGGGCATTGATGCGGTTTTCCATAGAGCTTATTACAGACATCCATTTTGCCTTTTCGATATCAAATTTTTCTTTTATTTTGCAGAATTCGCATACACTTCTCGACGTGATATTCTCAAAGCATTGTTCTTGAAAATCGATGATCCAACGTGTATTCTTGCATTTAAAGCAACAATGCTTTAATTTGAGGGCTCCGGGCATCCTTCTTTTTTATAATAACCTCGCTTTACTTCACTTTCACTTGTGTACACTTATACTTGACCACACCGTTTAAAGCTTGATTCAATACACGTTAATTAAACACTTGATCCTACGGTAGATAAAATTGGTATTTAGAACTTCACTTTATATTAAAAAAATTGCTAAACAATATGATATGTACACTTACTTACAAATTTTAATTGCAAAATAGATTTATTATTACAGACTATTCGATTTTAAAAAGGACGTGCTAAAAACCAATGCCTATCAACCGTTAAATATCAACCGAAAGGAAATCTATAATTCACTAAATCGAAGAGATATATCTTGTATTATAGAAAAATTAGTATCTAAAACTTATCTTTATTCCTGAAAAATCACTAACAAATAGGGAATATATACTAAATAAATTATGATTTTAGAACGAAATATTTTTAGGAAATTACTCGCTTAGAGAGAAAGATGAAGCAAAATGGCGCTGGCAGAAACACGAGGCGGATTAAGGGATTAAAAAGGCTCTGTTGTGATTGGTCAACGGCCTGTAACAGGACGGTTAGCAACAGGAAAGAACAGAATTAAACGAAAAAAGGGATAACTCGAAGACAATATTGATAAATAAAATAATTTATTAACACTCAAAAATTACTTACAGTAACGAGTCTATTGAAGATGAGCTTAGGAGATGACGGCAAAAAAACAAAAAACAAAAAAAAACCCCGGGCGGATAGTGTCGATTATGTATTTATTTATATACACGCACACACACACAAAAAAATATTTAATTGTAGTTACAATGAGAGAGAGAGAGAGAGAGAGAGAGAGAGAGAGAGAGAGAGAGAGAGAGAGAGAGAGAGAGAGAGAGAGAGAGAGAGAGAGAGAGAGAGAGAGAGAGAGAGAGAGAGAGAGAGAGAGAGAGAGAGAGAGTAACAAGGAGTAACAAGGAAAGTAAGTACCCTAGGAGACCTTACGGTCCATTCAAAGAGGGTACCTTTGGACTAGCAATTGAGCAGGCACATGGCTGCTCAATTGTTTTGCGTCCATAAACGGCCACTTTTCAAGACTTTGTCTAGTCTTGACTTGAACTGGTCAACAGATGTACTGTTGACAACTTCCACTGGAAGTGCGTTCCACTTACCGCAGATACTGTAGGTGAAAAAGTTTCCACACATATTGCGGTTGTAACGCTTCAGTTCAAGTTTGAAGCCGTGATTGCGCGTTCTGTTCTCACTCAGTGTGAAAATATCCCGGTAGTCAACATTGTCGAACCCTCGAAGTATTTTGAAGACTTCGATGAGCTGAACACGCAGTCTACGGGTTTCCAGTGAGAACAGATCTAACTCCCTTAGTCTATCCTCATAACTTTTATGTCGGATAGAGGGAATCAGCTTGGTTGTCCTGGCTTGTACGCGTTCCAATCTCGCGATGTCCTTTCGCAATGAAGGACTCCAAAATTGTACGGCATACTCCAGGTGCGGTCGGACAAGTGAGTTGTACAGGCACAATACAATCTCCTGGTTCCGATAACCAAACTGGCGCTTAATATAGCCTAGCATCCTTTGGGCCTTTTTCTCCGCCTCAATGCACTGTTTCGAGAACTTGAGGTCACTAGTGATTGTTACACCCAAGTCCTTCTCAGTGTCGGTGGATTCAATAGCAGTGCCCTTAAGGATATACTGGGATTGGGGGTTTCTGTGGCCGATATGCATCACTTTGCATTTGCCCACGTTAAAAGGCATTTGCCACGTGTCCGACCACTCCCCAATCTTCCCAAGATCTTCCTGCAGGCGGGCAGTATTTCCATCCTTTGCAACGTTCATACCAAGCTTGGTATCGTCGGCAAATTTGGAAATCTTCGCAACCATGTCACCGTCCATGTCGTTGACGTAGATGATGAATAGTAGTGGTCCCAGGACAGAACCTTGAGGCACCCCGCTAGTAATGGGCACCCACTCAGAAGACTGTCCATTCACCACCACCCGTTGCCGTCTGCCACTTAGCCAGTTCTCGATCCAGCCGGCTACCTTTCCGTCTATGCCAAGCGCTCGCACTTTCCGGAGAAGGCGGCGGTGTGATACCTTATTAAAGGCTTTCTGAAAGTCTAGGTAGACCACATCCACCGCCTTGTCCCGATCGTGCTCGCTGAAAACGAAGTGGAAGAATTCTACAAGGTTCGTCAGGCATGACCGTTGCCTTCGGAAGCCGTGCTGGGAACTCCTCAGTAGCAGGTTTGACTCTAAATACGACGTCACTTTGTCCACCATGATGCTTTCCATGAGTTTACCGACTATCGAAGTCAGACTGATTGGTCGGTAGTTCGACGGTTGGTTACGGTCTCCTTTTTTGAAGATCGGAGTCACCTCCGCCTCACGCCAGTCTCTAGGAACGCATTTGGTCCGGATTGACATGTTAAAGATAGCGCACAGATGTCGTGATACTTCATCGCACACTTCCTTCAACACCTTGGATAGAAACCCGTCCGGTCCAGGGGACTTATTCGTCTTTAGGCCAGCGATCTTTTTCTTTATTTCTCCTTCAGTGAAGTCCATTGCCTCCAGCTTTTCCCCCGAGTAGGAATCCGTCGGCTGGGGAATGGGACCACACTCTTCAGTAAACACTGAAGAGAAGTAGTCGTTGAGGAGGTTAGCATTTTCTGCATCTGAATGCTGTAATGTCCCCTCCTCATTCCTCAAAGGGCCAATTCTTCGACGGATTGGTTTACGGCTGTTCACATATCCAAAAAACTCCTTGGGATTCTCTTTACAGAGTCTCGCCACTCGGAGTTCCTCAGACCGCTTAGCCGCCCGTATGCTGGACTTCACTCTTCTGGATAGCCTCCGGTATTCGTCAAAGTCACCCGAGATCTTCAATTGCCGGTACACATTCCTCTTCTCCCTAAGCAGTTGCCCGATTTCTCGATTAAACCAGTTTGGTTGAACAGAGGACCGACGGGGGCATTTCAGAGGGATAAAACGCGATTGAAGACTCATGAATGTGGTTTTGAAACTGTTCCAAGAGTCTTCAACAGCCTCGCACTCTTCTAGCCTCGCGTCAGTCAGTCCCGCGCGTAGACCTGCAAAGTCTGCTCTTCTCAAATCCAGTTTCCTTGATTTACTAGTTGCAGGCTCTGCCTTGGGGACTTTGACTACAAATCTAATTATTCGGTGGTCACTGCTACCCAGCTCTTCGCCAACAGAGAGGTCCTCAACGATGTCATCCTCAGAGGTGAAAACCAAGTCGAGGATATTGTCTCCTCTCGTTGGCTCTCTCACCCATTGAGTGAGGAACTCGTTGTTCGTGAACTCCAGGAGTAGTGCGTTCTTGCCAGAGGGTTCTCTGGTTTCCCAGTCAACTTGTGTGTTGAAATCACCCATGACGATACACACTCTGTCTTCGACAAGTTCTCCTAGTAGCTGGTACAGATCTCTGTCCTTTTTAACGAGTTGGGCAGGAGGTCTATAAAGCACCAGGGTCCTGTATTTGGCAGGACCTATCTCTAGGTCAACACCTAGTAGTTCATGGTCAGGTACGATGTTGCAATCCGTCGAGTTGAGAGTATCCTTGACATACAACATCACACCGCCACCCTCTCTGTCTGGCCTATCTTTCTGGAAGAGCTGGTAACCGGGAATCGTGAATTCACCTTCAAAATCTCGGCTTGAGGTTTTAATCCACATCTCCGTTATGGCCACCATCTCAGGTTCCTCTGTTGCTACGAGGCCACGGAGCTCAAGAAACTTATTCCTGATTGACCTCGCGTTGAACAGGAGAACTTTGAGGGAGTCCCCCCAGTGTAGGACTCCCTACGCTCTTCCGTTTCCCACTTCTTTTGTGTGGCAGTACCCCTCTTCGCCATATCTAAGAACGTCGTTCCAGGAGTGACACGGGCATACTGTCTTATGTCCGCCTTCACTCTGGGTCGGACGCTCCTCTGCGTCCGCTCTACGACATCCTGGATTAAGTTACAGAGTACAGCCTTTCCCTTAAATGAAAGGTGCACTCCGTTTCTTTGGTAAAGGTCGTTTTGACCGTAAAAGGTACGGTAAGGGTCCAGAAAGAAGACCCCTTCCGCCGTACAGAGGTCGGACAGGCGCTGGTTCAAGGTCACGTTCCTAGAGTGAGCTATCCGGCTAGGACCTCTTCTTGGGAGCATCCCTACAACGACCCGTTTGCGACTTCTCAATCCACAGTCGTCCACGGCTCCCATGACCGTGTTGAGAATTTTCTCGCTGGGGCCGACTTTGCCTCCTCGGAGGTAGAGGTCATTCCCACTCACCATCAGGGCAACGACTGAATTCTTGGAGATCTGAGATTTCTCAGCCTCTACCCTGATGTGGTGGTTTCCCCGTCCTGGCTGGCAGCATACCTCCACACTAGTGCGAAGGCGGGCCGCTAGCAGGGGCTGCAAACCTTGTGCTTGGGAGTCGCCCACGAGGGTAACCCTCGGACATTTCCGTGCAGAGGTTTGAGGCTTTCCTTGCGGAAGCGAACTCTTGGTTCGCTCTTTCTTCTCCATCTTATTTTTCTTGTTCTTCTTTTTCTTATTCGTCTCTTCCCCCTTATCTTCCTTTGTTACATACTCTTCTGTTTTTCTCTTTTCTTCCTCTGCTTCAACTTTCTCTTTTTCAGCTTCTACTTTATCTTCTGTTTCAACTTTCTCTTCTTCCTGTTTCTTTCCCTTCCTTTTCCTTTTCTTTGAGGGTTTATCCATAGCATGCGAACCTAGCTCTGGGGGTAATATTGCAGATGCAGTGTTTAGTACAGGGCTTGACGTTAGCTCTGCTATTCTCACCTCAAGCCTGCGAATCAGTCCGGCGTGTTCTAATTCGAGGCTGCTTATTTTTTCCTCCAACTTCCTGGATCTTTCCTCGGAAACCCTGCATGTTTCCTTTAGCTCCTTGATTTGGCCGTTTAAAATACAGTCGGTGTAGGAACTGGCCAGGTGGCATTTCGAAAAACACCCCTCCGGAAAGTCCACGCACCACTTATCTATGTGGCATATTGCGCACGTGTATTTTAGAGCTCCTGGTCCTTTCTTGCCGGTCATTCTAAACACTTTCTCTCTTTAAATACTTTGCGACCAATCAATGATAAAAAAGGGGGGGTGGTGAGTTTTCCCCGCGTGAGTCGCTCCCGCCTATCGATCGGAGACGTTTCGGATCTTTCAGAAGGCACGCTCCATGTTGCTGCTGTTCGTCCGACCGAGTCGGTCAAGCCTCGGCGTGCCGTGGCTCCCAACCAAGCAGCACAGACGGTCCCCGAAGGGGCCATCGATTTGTCACCAGGTGAACAGCAACGAAACACAACCCTTACTAAACTCCTACTAGTTCCCTTCACAACGGCCAGGATCTCGGAGCAGCGTTCAATGGATATCCCGCCCCACCAAGAGACTCGACCCAAGGCTTTTTATTGGCCTGGCAACCAACCTCGGAACAAAGGGCCGTCACCTTGGACCGATGCTATCAGAGGCACAGGTCAACGGGCACTGGGAACGGTCAATAATTACGCGCCAGGGAAGGGGTTAACCGGGGCACTACCCTCATCCTATTCATCGTGCCCCAACGCCTAGGACCCCTCTAGTCCTAGTCTCTCGCAACCAGTGAGCGTCGATTGGCGTTGTTTATAGAGGTTCCAAAGCCTCTCTTCTGACGCGTGAGGTAGCTGCCAGGTCCTTATATGTAGATAGAGGGAAAAAAGGGAAAGAGTGACATGATAGGAGTAGGCTTTTTTTTGTTTTTTTCTTTTTGTATAAGTGGGAGAGATAGGATAAAAGTTAAAAAGGAGAAGGATAGAGGAGAAAAGGGAATGAATGACGCACTTAGTCTGGAACCTGGTTTGCGACCAAATCGACAAGGGAAGCCCTACCCAGGGGTACCCAGAAGAGGTACCCCCGCCGACATAGCTCGAAAAGTCAAAGGTACACACAAGCTCTCTTCCCGCGACAAGGGGGCGTCACCTCTCCCTCTACTTTCTTTAAGAGAGAGAGAGAGAGAGAGAGAGAGAGAGTAACAAGGAGTAACAAGGAAAGTTAGTACCCTAGGAGACCTAAGGTCCATTCAAAGAGGGTACCTTTAGGCTAGCAATCGAGCGGGCACATGGCTGCTCAATTGTTTTGCGTCCATAAACGGCCACTTTTCAAGACTTTGTCTAGTCTTGACTTGAGAGAGAGAGAGAGAGAGAGAGAGAGAGAGAGAGAGAGAGAGAGAGAGAGAGAGAGAGAGAGAGAGAGAGAGAGAGAGAGAGAGAGAGAGAGAGAGAGAGAGAGAGAGAGAGAGAGAGAGAGAGAGAGAGAGAGAGAGAGAGAGAGAGAGAGAGAGAGAGAGAGAAGAGAGAGAGAGAGAGAGAGAGAGAGAGAGAGAGAGAGAGAGAGAGAGAGAGAGAGAGAGGAGAGAGAGAGAGAGAGAGAGAGAGAGAGAGAGAGAGAGAGAGAGAGAGAGAGAGAGAGAGAGAGAGAGAGAGAGAGAGAGAGAGAGAGAGAGAGAGTAACAAGGAGTAACAAGGAAAGTAAGTACCCTAGGAGACCTTACGGTCCATTCAAAGAGGGTACCATTGGACTTGCATTCGAGCGGGCACAAGGCTGCTCAATTGTTTTGCGTCCCTAAACGGCCACTTTTCAAGACCTTGTCTAGTCTTGACTTGAACTGGTCAACAGATTCACTGTTGAGAACTTCCACTGGAAGTGCGTTTCACTTACCGCAGATACTGTAGGTGAAAAAATTTCCACACAGATTGCGGTTGTAACGCTTCAGTTCAAGTTTGAAGCCGTGATTGCGCGTTCTGTTCTCACTCAGTGTGAAAATATCCCGGTAGTCAACATTGTCGAACCCTTAAAGTATTTTGAAAACTTCGATGAGCTGACCACGCAGTCTACGGGTTTCCAGCGAGAACAGATCTAATTCCCTTAGTCTATCCTCATAACTTTTATGTCGGATAGAGGGAATCAGCTTGGTTGCCCTGGCTTGTACGCGTTCCAATCTCGCGATGTCCTTTCGCAATGAAGGACTCCAAAATTGTACGGCATACTCCAGGTGCGGTCGGACAAGTGAGTTGTACAACAGGCACAGTACAATCTCCTGGTTCCGATAACCAAACTGGTGCTTAATATAGCCTAGCATCCTTTGGGCCTTTTTCTCCCGCTTCAATGCACTGTTTCGAGAACTTGAGGTCACTAGTGATTGTTACACCCAAGTCCCTTCTCAGTGTCGGTGGATTCAATAGCAGTGCCCTTAAGGATATACTGAGATTGGGGGTTTCTGTGGCCGATATGCATCACTTTGCATTTGCCCACGTTAAAAGGCATTTGCCACGTGTCCGACCACTCCCCAATCTTCCCAAGATCTTCCTGCAGGCGGGCAGTATTTCCATCCTTTGCAACGTTCATACCAAGCTTGGTATCGTCGGCAAATTTGGAAATCTTCGCAACCATGTCATCGTCCATGTCGTTGACGTAGATGATGAATAGTAGTGGTCCCAGGAGAGAACCTTGAGGCACCCCGCTAGTAACGGGCACCCACTCAGAAGACTGTCCATTCACCACCACCCGTTGCCCGTCTGCCACTTAGCCAGTTCTCGATCCAGCCCGGCTACCTTTCCGTCTATGCCTAGCGCTCGCACTTTCCGGAGAAGGTGACGGTGTGGTACCTTATCAAAGGCTTTCTGAAAGTCTAGGTAGACCACATCCACCGCCTTGTCCCGTTCGTGCTCACTGAAAACGAAGTGAAAGAATTCTACAAGGTTCGTCAGGCATGACCGTTGCCTTCGGAAGCCGTGCTGGGAACTCCTCAGTAGCAGGTTTGACTCTAAATACGACGTCACTTTGTCCACCATGATGCTTTCCATGAGTTTACCGACTATCGAAATCAGACTGATAGGTCGGTAGTTCGACAGTTGGTTACGGTCTCCTTTCTTGAAGATAGGAGTCACCTCCGCCTCACGCCAGTCTCTAGGAACGCATTTGGTCCGGATTGACATGTTAAAGATAGCGCACAGATGTCGTGATACTTCATCGCACACTTCCTTCAACACTTTAGGTAGAAACCCGTCCGGTCCAGGGGACTTATTCGTCTTTAGGCCAGCGATCTTTTTATTTATTTCTCCTTCGGTGAAGTCCATTGCCTCCAGCTTTTCCCCGAGTAGGAATCCGTCGGCTGGGGAATGGGACCACACTCTTCAGTAAACACTGAAGAGAAGTAGTCGTTGAGGAGGTTAGCATTTTCTGCATCTGAATGCTTTAATGTCCCCTCCTCATTCCTCAAAGGGCCAATCGTTCGACGGATTGGTTTGGCTGTTCACATATCCAAAAAAACTCCTTGGGATTCTCTTTACAGAGTCTCGCCACTCGGAGTTCCTCAGACCGCTTAGCCGCCCTTATACTGGACTTCACTCTCCTGGCTAGCCTCCAGTATTCGTCAAAGTCACCCGAGATCTTCGATTGACGGTACACATTTCTCTTCTCCCTAAGCAGTTGCCCGATTTCTCGATTAAACCACTTTGGTTGAACAGAGGACTGACGGGGGCATTTCAGAGGGATGAAACGCGATTGAAGACTCATGAATGTGGTTTTGAAACTGTTCCAAGAGTCTTGAACAGCATTGCACTCTTCTAGCCTCGCGTCAGTCAGTCCCGCGCGTAGACCTGCAAAGTCTGCTCTTCTCAAATCCAGTTTCCTTGATTTACTAGTTGCAGGCTCTGCCTTGGGGACTTTGACTACAAATCTAATTAGTCGGTGGTCACTGCCACCGAGCTCTTCGCCAACAGAGAGGTCCTCAACGATGTCATCCTCAGAGGTGAAAACCAAGTCGAGGATATTGTCTCCTCTCGTTGGCTCTCTCACCCACTGAGTGAGGAACTCGTTGTTCGTGAACTCCAGGAGTAGTGCGTTCTCGCCACAGGGTTCTCTGGTTTCCCAGTCAACTTGTGTGTTGAAATCACCCATGACGATACACACCCTGTCTTCGACAAGTTCTCCTAGCAGCTGGTACAGATATCTGTCCTTTTCAACGAGTTGGGCAGGAGGTCTATAAAGCACCAGGGTCCTGTATTTGGCAGGACCTATCTCTAGGTCAACACCTAGTAGTTCATGGTCGGATATGATTTTGCAATCCGTCGAGGTGAGAGTATCCTTGACATACAACATCACACCGCCACCCTCTCTGTCTGGCCTATCTTTCTGGAAGAGCTGGTAACTGGGAATCGTGAATTCACATTCAAAATCTCGGCTTGAGGTTTTTATCCACGACTCCGTTATGGCCACCATCTCAGGTTCCTCTGTTACTACGAGGCCACAGAGCTCAAGAAACTTATTCCTGATTGACCTCGCATTGAACAGAAGAACTTTGAGGGAGTCCCCTAGTGTAGGACTCCCTACGCTCTTCCGTTTCCCGGCTTCTCTGTTTTCGTGGTCACACCCTTTTTGACCACCTCCGAGACGGTCGTTCCAGGAGTGACAAGGGCATGCTGGCGCACGTCCGCTTTCGCTCTGTTTCGAACGCTCCTTTGGGTGCGTTCCACGACATCTTGAATTAGATTGGCGAGAAAGGCCTTTCCTTTAAAGGAGAGATGTAGCCCGTCCCTTTGGTTAAGGTCGTCTCTACCGATAAAGGTACGATAGGGGTCCACGAAGAAGACTCCTTCTGCCGTGCAGAGATCCGCAAACCTTTTGTTCACTGCGACGTTTCTTTCGTGAGCGGTTCGGGATGGACCTCTTCTCGGAAGCATCCCAACCACCACACGTTTGCGGGTTTTAAGCCCTATGTCGTCCACGGCTCCCATCACTGTTTGGATGGTCTTACCACTGAGTCCAACCTTACCTCCTCTGAGGTAGAGGTCGTTGCCGCTCACCATCAGAGCAACAACAGAATTCTCAGAAATCTGAGCTTTCTCTGCCTCTACTCTGATGGTGTGGTTACCCCGTCCTGACAGGCAGCTTACCTTCACGCTAGTGCGAAGGCGGACCGCTAGCAGCGGCTGCAGATCCCGTGTTTGCGAATCACCAATGAGGGTGACCTTCGGACACTTGGTCTCTGAAGACGGGGTCTTCCCTTGTGGAAGAGGCCTCCCCTTTTCCTCTTTACTCTCCACATTCTTATCTTTCTTTTTCTTCTTCTTTATCTGTTTTTCTTCTATTTTGGGTTCTACTTTTGTTTCCACTATCTTCTTTTTATTTTTTTCTTCGTTTCTCCTTTCTTCTTTTTCTCCTTGTCTCTCGCCTCAGCTGGCTTAGCCTCAGATGATGCCGGAATGTCCGCTTCATTACCAGGGGATTCCGACACGTCAGTGGGCGGCGCCTCTTCTAGGCATCGAATCTGAGCTACGTTAAGGGCTTCGAGCTTCTCCAACTTTCCCTCGAGGACCTTAGCTCTCTCCGATGAGGCTCTATTGAGGTCTTTTAATTTTTCCACCTCTCGCGTCAATATGCAAGTAGTGCAGATACTTTCAGGGCTGCATTTTGAGTAGCAGCCCTCCGGAAAGTCAACTTACCACTTTTATAACTGGCATATTGCACAGTTGTGTTTGAGACGAACGGGTCCTTTTTTGCCTGTCATTTTGAGCGCTTTCTCTCTCTCTGAAAACTCGTGACCAATCAATGATAAAAAGGGGGGTTGGTGAGTTTTCCCAGCGTGAGTCGCTCCCGCCTATTGATCGGAGAGGTTTCGGATCTTTCAGAAGGCACGCTCCATGTGCTGCTGTTCGTCCGACCAGGTCGTCAAACCTCGGCGTGCCGTGGCTCCCAACCAAGCAGCACTGACGGTCCCCGAAGGGGCTATCGATTTGTCACCAGGTGAACAACAACGAAGCACGCCCCGTACTAAACTCTTACTAGTTCCCTTTACAACGGCCAGGATCTCGGAGTAGCGTTCAATGGATATCCCGCCACACCAAGGAACTCGACCCAAGGCTTTTTATTGGCCTGGCAACCAACATGGGAACAAAGGGCCGTCACCTCGGACCAATGCTACCATAAGCACCCGTCAACGGTCACTGGGACGGTCAATAATTACGCGCCAGGGAAGGGGTTAACGAGGCACTACCCTCATCCCATTAATCGTGCCCCAACGCCTAGGACACCTCTAGTTCTAGTGTCTCGCAACCAGTGAGCGTCGATTGGCGTTGTTTATAGAGGTTCCAAAGCCTCTCTTCTGACGCATGAGGTAGCTGCCAGGTCCTTATAGGTAGATAGAGGAAGAAAGGGAAAGAGTGACACGATAGGAGTGGGCTTTTTTTTTTTTTGTATGAGTGGGAGATAGCATAAAAGTAAAAAAAAGGAGAGGGATAGAGTAGAAAAAGGAAGGAATGACGCACTTAGTCTGGAACCTCGTTTCCGACCAAATCGACAAGGTAAGCCCTACCAGGGGTACCTAGAAGAGGTACCCCCGCCGACATAGTTCGAGGCTAGAAGAGTGCGATGCTGTTGAAGACTCTTGGAACAGTTTCAAAACCACATTCATGAGTCTTCAATCGCGTTTTATCCCTCTGAAATGCCCCCGTCGGTCCTCTGTTCAACCAAAGTGGTTTAATCGAGAAATTGGCCAACTGCTTAGGGAGAAGAGAAATGTGTACTGGCAATCGAAGATCTCAGGTGACTTTGACGAATACCGGAGGCTAGCCAGGAGAGTGAAGTCCAGTATAAGGGCGGCTAAGCGGTCTGAGGAACTCCGAGTGGCGAGACTCTGTAAAGAGAATCCCAAGGTAGTTTTTTGGATATGTGAACAGCCGTAAACCAATCCTCGAACGATTGGCCCTTTGAGGAATGAGGAGGGGACATTAAAGCATTCAGATGCAGAAAATGCCAACCTCCTCAACGACTACTTCTCTTCAGTGTTTATTGAAGAGTGTGGTCCCATTCCCCAGCCGACGGATTCCTACTCGGGGGAAAAGCTGGAGGCAATGGACTTCACCGAAGGAGAAATAAAGAAAAAGATCGCTGACCTAAAGACGAATAAGTCCCCTGGACCGGACGGGTTTCTACCTAAAGTGTTGAAGGAAGTGTGCGATGAAGTATCACGACATCTGTGCGCTATCTTTAACATGTCAATCCGGACCGGATGCGTTCCTAGAGACTGGCGTGAGGCGGAGATGACTCCTATCTTCAAGAAAGGAGACCGTAACCAACCGTCGAACTACCGACCTATCAGTCTGACTTCGATAGTCGGTAAACTCATGGAAAGCATCATGGTGGACAAAGTGGCCTCGTATTTAGAGTCAAACCTGCTACTCAAGAGTTCCCAGCATGGCTTCCGAAGGCAACCGTCATGCCTGACGAACCTTGTGGAATTCTTCCACTTCGTTTTCAGTGAGCACGATCGGGACAAGGCGGTGGATGTGGTCTACCTAGACTTTCAGAAAGCCTTTGCTAAGGTACCACACCGCCGCCTTCTCCGGAAAGTGCGAGCGCTAGGCATAGACGGAAAGGTAGCCGGCTGGATCGAGAACTGGCTAAGTGGCAGACGGCAACGGGTGGTGGTGAATGGACAGTCTTCTGAGTGGGTGCCCGTTATTAGTGGGGTGCCTCAAGGTTCTGTCCTGGGACCACTACTATTCATCATCTACGTCAACGACATGGACGGTGACATGGTTGCCAAGATTTCCAAATTTGCCGACGATACCAAGCTTGGTATGAACGTTGCAAAGGATGGAAATACTGCCCGCCTGCAGGAAGATCTTTGGAAGATTGGGGAGTGGTCGGACATGTGGCAGATGCCTTTTAACGTGGGCAAATGCAAAGTGATGCATATCGGACACAGAAACCCCCAATCTCAGTATATCCTTAAGGGCACTGCTCTTGAATCGAGTGACACTGAGAAGGACTTGGGTGTAACAATCACTAGTGACCTCAAGTTCTCGAAACAGTGCATTGAGGCGGAGAAAAAGGCCCAAAGGATGCTAGGCTATATTAAGCGCCAGTTTGGTTATCGGAACCAGGAGATTGTACTGTGCCTGTACAACTCACTTGTCCGACCGCACCTGGAGTATGCCGTACAATTTTAGAGTCCTTCATTGCGAAAGGACATCGCGAGATTGGAACGCGTACAAGCCAGGGCAACCAAGCTGATTCCCTCTATCCGACATAAAAGTTATGAGGATAGACTAAGGGAATTAGATCTGTTCTCGCTGGAAACCCGTAGACTGCGTGTTCAGCTCATCAAAGTTTTCAAAATACTTCGAGGGTTCGACAATGTTGACTACCGGGATATGTTCACACTGAGAAGAACAGAACGCGCAATCACGGCTTCAAACTTGAACTGAAGCGTTACAACCGCAATCTGTGTGGAAATTTTTTCACTTACAGTATCTGCGGTATGTGGAACGCACTTCCAGTGGAAGTTGTCAACAGTAAATCGGTTGACCAGTTCAAGTCAAGACTAGACAAAGTCTTGAAAAGTGGCCGTTTAAGGACGCTAAACAATTGAGCAGCCTTGTGCCCGCTCAATTGCTAGTCCAAAGGTACCCTCTTTGAATGGACCGTAAGGTCTCCTAGGGTACCTTCTTTCCTTGTTGTTACTCCTTGTTGTTACTCTTCCTGCGACAAGGGGGCGTCACCTCTCCCTCTATTTTCGTTATCAATAAAAAAGAAAAGAGAGAGAGAGAGAGAGAGAGAGAGAGAGAGAGAGAGAGAGAGAGAGAGAGAGAGAGAGAGAGAGAGAGAGAGAGAGAGTGTGTGTGTCACAAGGAGTCACAAGGAAAAGAAGTACCCTAGAAGACCTTACGGTCCATACGAGAGGGTACTTGTTACGAGTCAGGGACTCGTGAGCCTGTCAGCGAACCAGGACTTTATCCAGGCGCCTTTTGAACTGCTCCACAGAGTTGCTGTTCACGACTTCTGGCGGAAGCGCGTTCCACTATGTTGCAGATACTGTAACTGAAGAAGTTCCCGCATCTGTCCCGGTGATAATGCGGCAGCTCAATTTTGTAGCCGTGGTTTCTCGTTACGCCCTCGCTTAGTTGGAACATGTCCCCGTTGCCTACGTGGTCAATACCTCGGAGGATTTTGAAGACCTCGATTAATTGACCGCGCCGTCTTCGGGTTTCCAGTGAGAAGAGGTTTAGTTCTTCTAGGCGGGCTTCGTAACTTTTGTGCCTGATCGAGGGGATCAGTTTGGTCGCCCTGGCTTGTACTCGCTCCAGTCGGGCGATGTCCTTCCGAAGGGATGGACTCCAAAACTGGACTGCGTACTCCAGGTGAAGTCGGACCAGGGAATTAAAGAGAGTGAGAACGATTTCCCTGTTCCGATACCCAAACTGTCGCTTGATATACCCCAAGATTCTCTGGGCTTTCTTCTCCGCCTCGATGCACTGCTTGGAAAACTTGAGGTCGCTGGTGATCACGACTCCCAAGTCTTTTTCCATGTCTGTGCTCTCGAGCGCCGAGTTTTTGAGGCTGTAGACGGCTTGGGGATTTCTGTGGCCGATGTGCATCACCTTGCACTTTTCGACATTGAACGGCATTTGCCATTTGTCTGACCACTCCCCGAGTTTCCTCAAGTCGGCTTGGAGTCTCTCGACGTTTTCCGCGTCTGCCACGTTCATACCTAGTTTGGTATCGTCGGCAAATTTGGAAATCCTCGCAGTTATTCCATCATCTATGTCGTTTACATAGATGATGAAGAGTAGGGGGCCCAGCACGGAGCCTTGGGGAACGCCACGTGTTACCGGTAGCCAACCGGACGTTTGCCCGTTCACCACTACTCGCTGCCTTCGACTATGCAGCCAGTTTTCGATCCAGTCACCTACAGCTCCGGCGATGCCTAGCGCTCGAACCTTTTTCAGCAATCGGCGGTGGGGCACCTTGTCGAAGGCCTTCTTTAAGTCGAGGTAGATGACATCCACCGCCTTCTCCCGGTCGTGCTCGCTGAACACGAAGTGGAAGAATTGCAAAAGATTCGTTAGGCATGACCTGTGCCTCCGGAACCCGTGTTGGGAATTCCTCAATAGGTGGTTGGACTCGACGTGCTGCGTTATTTCGTCAACCAGGATACTTTCCATCAATTTTCCTACTACCGACGTCAGGCTGATCGGCCGGTAGTTAGATGGCTCGCTCGCGTTACCCTTTTTGAATATGGGGGTGACTTCCGCGTCTCGCCAGTCCTTTGGCACGCATCGAGTCTCGAGCGATTTCCTGAAGATCGAGCAGAGATGTGAGGAGACCTCATCTCGCACTTCCTTCAGCACCCGTGGTAAGAAGCCATCGGGCCCTGGCGACTTGTAGCGGTTCAAAGCGTCGATCTTTGAACGCACTGTCGTCTCTTCGAAGTGAAATCTCTTCAATTGCTCTGAGCCTTCGTACTTGTCGCGAGGCTCAGGCGTGGTGTTCTTCCCCTCAGTGAAAACTGACGAGAAGTACTTGTTGAGGATGGTCGCATTCGCTTCGTCACTGAGCTCTAGCTCACCATCCTCTTTCACCAAGGGACCGATCCGTCTACGTGTCGGCTTACGGCTGTTTACGTATCCGAAGAATTCCTTGGGGCTCTCTTTGCAGAGTCTCGCCACACGGACTTCTTCGGCGCGTTTCGCCACCCTTATCATGGACTTGACACTTCGGCATAGACTTCTGTAGTGCTCGAATTCTCCAGTGTTCTTCGCTTGGCGATAGGCGGTTTTTCTCTTCCGTAGGGTTCTCCCGATTTCGGGGCTGAACCACTTGGGTTGAGTAGCTCCGACTCGGCCGCGTTCTGATGGAATGAATCGTGAATGCAGGGCCATGAATGAGTTTTTGAAATTCTTCCATGGTTGCTCGACGTTGTCACTATCTTCCACCTCTATCGCTGCCACGCCAGCATGAAGTCCCGCGAAATTTGCCTTTCTGAAGTTCAGCTTGGCTGCAGCACGAACTACTGCTTCGCGAGCTGGGACTCGAATGCAGAACCTGATGAGGCGGTGGTCGCTGCCACCTAGCTCCTCATCTACACTAACTTCCTCAATGATGTCATCCTCGGATGTGAGAACTAGGTCGAGGATGTTTGCACCTCGTGTTGGTTCTCTCACCCATTGAGTGAAGAATCCTTCATTTACGAAGTTAAGGAGCCGTATGTTGTCGATGCGGGTTTCTCTGGTTGCCCAGTCAACGTGAGTGTTGAAGTCCCCCATGACGATACTCACCGTGCCTTCAGTTAACTGATTCAGTTGATTATAGAGGTCCCTATCTTGATCCTCCGTCGAGGATGGGGGTCTATAAACTGTAACAGTCCTGTACTTGGTGGTACTCAGCTCCAAGTCCACGCATAGGACTTCTTGGTGGGCGGTGGTGGTGCTGCTCGTTGCCGTGAATACACTTCTCACGTACACCACCACTCCGCCCCCCTCCTTCGCCAGTCGGTCTTTGTGGAAGATCTGGTAGCCCGGGATTGCGAATTCGCCCTCAAAGTCACGAACAGAGGTTCGAATCCACGACTCCGTGATGGCCACCAGATCTGGTTCTTCCGTTGCTACGAGGGCCACTAATTCCAGAAACTTGTTCCGGATGGACCTTGCGTTGAACAGAAGAACCTTAAGGGAGTTCCCGGCTGGTGGTCTCCCTAAGTTCGACCGTTTCCCGCCGCCTTTGGCTTGGCGGTAGGAACGGTCCTCCTTTCCCGAACAGACCGGACGCAGCGGTTAACCGTCTCCTGGATGAGGTTAGCCAGCATGGCTTTTCCCTTCATCGACAGGTGGGCTCCGTCCCTTTCGTAGAGGTCGTTCCTACCAAAGAACGTCCGGAAAGGGTCCACGAAGAAGACCCCTTCAGCTGTACAGAGGTCTCTCAACCTCTGGTTTACCAGCTCATTGCGACGGTATGTAATGGGGTTAGGGCTCCTCCGTGGAAGGATCCCGACAACGACCCTCCTCCTCGTCTTTAGTCCGCAGTCGTCGACTGCCCCCATGACGTTCTGGAGTATTGGTTCTGTCGCCCCTGCTTCCCCGTTGCGGAAGTAGAGGTCGTTGCCACTAGCCAGAATGGCAACTACTGAAGAGTCAGTAGTGGGACTCTTCTCCACCTCCTTTCTCAGTGCCTTATTACCCTTGCCGGGCAGGCACTTGACCTCCACTTTCTTTTGGAGCCGTGCTCGCAGGAACGGTTCTAGTCCTCAAGCCTGAGAGTCACCATAGACAGTGACCTCTGGTTTCTTGCACGCTTTCTCCTTCTTCCTCTCCCCCTTCTTCCAGCCATCTGCCTTCGTGCTCTTTTCCTTCTCTTTCGTGTTTACAGCTTCGCTCTCTTCTTTTTTCTTCTTTTCAATCTTCTCTTCTTCCCTTTTCTGCTTCCTTCTATTCTTCTTCCTTTCTTGCTTCTTTCGCTTTCTCTCCTTTTTCTCATCTTCTGTGATGGGAGTTTTGGGGGGTTTCTTGACGGCGGCTGCGTAGCTGCCATCATTGTCCCCTCCGCTACCCTCAGCGGTCTTCTCCTCAGCCGTAGCGCTCGAGTCGTCACTCGAGTGCTTGAGGTCGAGTGCATTCTTTAGGAGGACGACCTGGCTCTTAAGGTCGGCGATCTGCCCGGTGTACCTCTCCTCCATCTGGGCAATCTCCTTCCTCCTCCTTTCCTCCGCCTGCTCGAGCTTCTCCTCCAGAAGGCAGAAGAGGCATCTGCTCGTTGGAGCGATGTCCCTGAAGTTGCCTTCCGGGAAGTCAATACACCAGCGTGTGCTTTCGCATTTTGGGCATTCGCTTTTTAGTGTTTGAGCGCCAGGCATTATTGTTATCACTTGTAGACCACTTGTTGAAAATTTTTTAGGGGGTGGTGATTTATCTTCGCGCGAGTCGCTCCCTCCTACCCTTCCTTCAGCTTTGGGACTTTTGGAGTGCAATCCGCTTTGGCGTTGCCGTCCAGCTAGTAGCAACTAGACTGTCGAGCCCTGGGCACCGTGGCTCCCAACGAGGCGAATGCACAGGGAGACAACAGTTTCATGCACCTTACTAACTCTTAATGACTGAAGTCGGAGCGGCCAGGATCTCTGGCGAGCGGTCAAGGGATATCGTGCTCGCTTTAAGAGACTCTACTCGGGGCTTTTAGTTGGCCTGGCAGCCAACCTGGTAACAAGGACCCGTCACCTCGGGTCGGTCTAACCACTGACACTAAGGAACGGTCACAGGGAGCTGGTCAGGCAATTGCACGTTAGGAGAGAGAGAGAGAGAGAGAGAGAGAGAGAGAGAGAGAGAGAGAGAGAGAGAGAGAGAGAGAGAGAGAGAGAGAGAGAGAGAGAGAGAGAGAGAGTCACAAGGAGTCACAAGGAGTCACAAGGAAAATAAGTACCCTAGAAGACCTTACGGTCCATACGAGAGGGTACTTGTTACGAGTCAGGGACTCGTGAGCCTGTCAGCGAACCAGGACTTTATCCAGGCGCCTTTTGAACTGCTCCACAGAGTCGCTGTTCACGACTTCTGGCGGAAGCGCGTTCCACTATGTTGCAGATACTGTAACTGAAGAAGTTTCCGCATCTGTCCCGGTGATAACGCGGCAGCTCAATTTTGTAGCCGTGGTTTCTCGTTACGCCCTCGCTTAGTTGGAACATGTCCCCGTTGCCTACGTGGTCAATACCTCGGAGGATTTTGAAGACCTCGATTAATTGACCGCGCCATCTTCGGGTTTCCAGTGAGAAGAGGTTTAGTTCTTCTAGGCGGGCTTCGTAACTTATGTGCCTGATCGAGGGGATCAGTTTGGTCGCCCTGGCTTGTACTCGCTCCAGTCGGGCGATGTCCTTCCGAAGGGATGGGCTCCAAAACTGGACTGCGTACTCCAGGTGAAGTCGGACCAGGGAATTAAAGAGAGTGAGAACGATTTCCCTGTTCCGATACCCAAACTGTCGCTTGATATACCCCAAGATTCTCTGGGCTTTCTTCTCCGCCTCGATGCACTGCTTGGAAAACTTGAGGTCGCTGGTGATCACGACTCCCAAGTCTTTTTCCATGTCTGTGCTCTCGAGCGCCGAGTTTTTGAGGCTGTAGACGGCTTGGGGATTTCTGTGGCCGATGTGCATCACCTTGCACTTTTCGACATTGAACGGCATTTGCCATTTGTCTGACCACTCCCCGAGTTTCCTCAAGTCGGCTTGGCGTCTCTCGACGTTTTCCGCGTCTGCCACGTTCATACCTAGTTTGGTATCGTCGGCAAATTGGGAAATCCTCGCAGTTATGCCATCATCTATGTCGTTTACATAGATGATGAAGAGTAGGGGGCCCAGCACGGAGCCTTGGGGAACGCCGCTTGTTACCGGTAGCCAACCGGACGTTTGCCCGTTCACCACTACTCGCTGCCTTCGACTATGCAGCCAGTTTTCGATCCAGTCACCTACAGCTCCGGCGATGCCTAGCGCTCGAACCTTTTTCAGCAATCGGCGGTGGGGCACCTTGTCGAAGGCCTTTTTCAAGTCGAGGTAGATGACATCCACCGCCTTCTCCCGGTCGTGCTCACTGAACACGAAGTGGAAGAATTGCAAAAGATTCGTTAGGCATGACCTGTGCCTCCGGAACCCGTTTTGGGAATTCCTCAATAGGTGGTTGGACTCGACGTGCTGCGTTATTTCGTCAACCAGGATACTTTCCATCAATTTTCCTACTACCGACGTCAGTCTGATCGGCGGTAGTTAGATGGCTCGCTCGCGTTACCCTTTTTGAATATGGGGGTGACTTCCGCGTCTCGCCAGTCCTTTGGCACGCATCCAGTCTCGAGCGATTTCCTGAAGATCGAGCAGAGATGTGGGGAGACCTCATCTCGCACTTCCTTCAGAGAGAGAGAGAGAGAGAGAGAGAGAGAGAGAGAGAGAGAGAGTGTGTGTGTGTGTGTGTGTGTAACAACAACAACAAGGAGTAACAACAAGGAAAGAAGGTACCCTAGGAGACCTTACGGTCCATTCAAAGAGGGTACCTTTGGACTAGCAATCGAGCGGGCACAAGGCTGCTAAATTGTTTTGCGTCCCTAAACGGCCACTTTTCAAGACTTTGTCTAGTCTTGACTTGAACTGGTCAACAGATTCACTGTTCTCAGCTTCCACTGGAAGTGCGTTCCACATACCGCCGATACTGTAAGTGAAAAAATTTCCACACAGATTGCGGTTGTAACGCTTCAGTTCAAGTTTGAAGCCGTGATTGCGCGTTCTGTTCTCACTCAGTGTGAAAATATCCCGGTAGTCAACATTGTCGAACCCTCGAAGTATTTTGAAAACTTCGATGAGCTGAACACGCTGTCTACGGGTTTCCAGCGAGAACAGATCTAATTTCCTTAGTCTATCCTCATAACTTTTATGTCGGATAGAGGGAATCAGCTTGGTTGTCCTGGCTTGTACGCGTTCCAATCTCGCGATGTCCTTTCGCAATGAAGGACTCCAAAATTGTTCGGCATACTCCAGGTGCGGTCGGACAAGTGAGTTGTACAGGCACAGTACAATCTCCTGGTTCCGATAACCAAACTGGCGCTTTATATAGCCTAGCATCCTTTAGGCCTTTTTCTCCGCCTCAATGCACTGTTTCGAGAACTTGAGGTCACTAGTGATTGTTACACCCAAGTCCTTCTCAGTGTCGGTGGATTCAATAGCAGTGCCCTTAAGGATATACTGAGATTGGGGGTTTCTGTGGCCGATATGCATCACTTTGCATTTGCCCACGTTAAAATGCATTTGCCACGTGTCCCACCACTCCCCAATCTTCCCAAGATCTTCCTGCAGGCGGGCAGTATTTCCATCCTTTGCAACGTTCATACCAAGCTTGGTATCGTCGGCAAATTTGGAAATCTTCGCAACCATGTCACCGTCCATGTCGTTGACGTAGATGATAAATAGTAGTGGTCCCAGGACAGAACCTTGAGGCACCCCGCTAGTAACGGGCACCCACTCAGAAGACTGTCCATTTACCACCACCCGTTGCCGTCTGCCACTTAGCCAGTTCTCGATCCAGCCGGCTACCTTTCCGTCTATGCCAAGCGCTCGCACTTTCCGGAGAAGGCGGCGGTGTGGTACCTTATCAAAGGCTTTCTGAAAGTCTAGGTAGACCACATCCACCGCCTTGTCCTGATCGTGCTCACTGAAAACGAAGTGGAAGAATTCCACAAGGTTCGTCAGGCATGACCGTTTCCTTCGGAAGCCGTGCTGGGAACTCTTGAGTAGCAGGTTTGACTCTAAATACGACGTCACTTTGTCCACCATGATGCTTTCCATGAGTTTACCGACTATCGAAGTCAGACTGATAGGTCGGTAGTTCGACGGTTGGTTACGGTATCCTTTCTTGAAGATAGGATTCACCTTCTCCTCACGCCAGTCTCTAGGAACGCATTTGATCCGGATTGACATGTTGAAGATAGCGCACAGATGTTGTGATACTTCATCGCACACTTCCTTCAACACTTTAGGTAGAAACCCGTCCGGTCCAGGGGACTTATTCTTCTTTAGGTCAGCGATCTTTTTCTTTATTTCTCCTTTGGTGAAGTCCATTGCCTCCAGCTTTTCCCCCGAGTAGGAATCCGTCGGCTGGGGAATGGGACCACACTCTTCAGTAAACACTGAAGAGAAGTAGTCGTTGAGGAGGTTAGCATTTTTTGCATCTGAATGCTGTAATGTCCCCTCCTCATTCCTCAAAGGGCCAATCGTTCGACGGATTGGTTTACGGCTGTTCACATATCCAAAAAACTCCTTGGGATTCTCTTTACAGAGTCTCGCCACTCGGAGTTCCTTAGACCGCTTAGCCGCCCTTATACTGGACTTCACTCTCCTGGCTAGCCTCCGGTATTCTTTAAAGTCACCCGAGATCTTCGATTGCCGGTACACATTTCTCTTCTCCATAAGCAGTTGCCCGATTTCTCGATTAAACCCCTTTGGTTGAACAGAAGACCGACGGGGGCATTTCAGAAGAATAAAACGCGATTGAAGATTCATGAATGTGGTTTTGAAACTGTTCCAAGAGTCTTCAACAGCATCGTACTCTTCTAGCCGCGCGTCAGTCAGTCCCGCGCGTAGACCTGCAAAGTCTGCTCTTCTCAAATCCAGTTTCCGAAGATTTACTAGTTGCAGGCTCTGCCTTGGGGACTTTGACTACAAATCTAATTAATCGGTGGTCACAGCCACCGAGCTCTTCGCCAACAGAGAGGTCCTCAACGATGTCATCCTCAGAGGTGAAAACCAAGTCGAGGATATTGTCTTCTCTCGTTGGCTCTCTCACCCACTGAGTGAGGAACTCGTTGTTTGTGAACTCCAGGAGTAGTGCGTTCTCGCCACAGGGTTCTCTGGTTTCCCAGTCAACTTGTGTGTTGAAATCACCCATGACGATACACACTCTGTCTTCGACAAGTTCTCCTAGTAGCTAGTACAGATCTCTGTCCTTTTCAACGAGTTGGGCAGGAGGTCTATAAAGCACCAGGGTCCTGTATTTGGCAGAACCTATCTCTAGGTCAACACCTAGTAGTTCATGGTCGGATATGATGTTGCAATCCGTCGAGTTGACAGTATTCTTGACATACAACATCACACCGCCACCCTCTCTGTCTGGCCTATCTTTCAGGAAGAGCTGGTAACCGGGAATCGTGAATTCACCTTAAAAATTTCGGCTTGAGGTTTTTATCCACGACTCCGTTATGGCCACCATCTCAGGTTCTTCTGTTACTACGAGGCCACAGAGCTCAAGAAACTTATTCCTGATTGACCTCGCATTGAACAGAAGAACTTTGAGGGAGTCCCCTAGTGTAGGACTCCCTACGCTCTTCCGTTTCCCGGCTTCTCTGTTTTCATGTTCACACCCTTTTTGACCACCTCCGAGAAGGTCGTTCCAGGAGTGACACGGGCATGCTGGCGCACGTCCGCTTTCGCTCTGTTTCGAACGCTCCTTTGGGTGCGTTCCACGACATCTTGAATTAGGTTGGCGAGAAAAGCCTTCCCTTTAAAGGAGAGATGTAGCCCGTCCCTTTGGTTGAGGTCGTCTCTACCGATAAAGGTACTATAAGGGGCCACGAAGAAGACTCCTTCTGCCGTGCAGAGATCCGCCAACCTTCTGTTCACTGCGACGTTTCTTTCTTGAGCGGTTCGGGATGGAACTCTTCTCGAAAGCATCCCAACCACCACACGTTTGCGAGTTTTAAGCCATATGTCGTCCACGGCTCCTATCACTGTTTGGATTGTCTTACCACTGAGGCCAACCTTACCTCCTCTGAGGTAGAGATCGTTGCCGCTTACTATCAGAGCAACAACTGAATTCTCAGAAATCTGAGCTTTCTCTGCTTCTACTCTGATGGTGTGGTTACCCCGTCCTGACAGGCAGCTTACCTTCACGCTAGTGCGAAGGCGGGCCGCTAGCAGCGGCTGCAGATCCCGTGTTTGCAAGTCACCAATGAGGGTGACCTTCGAACACTTGGTCTCTGAAGACGGGGTCTTCCCTTGTGGAAGAGGCCTTCCCTTTTTCTCTTTACTTTCCACATTCTTATCTTTCTTTTTCTTCTTGTTTATCTGTTTTTCTTCTGTCTTGGGTTCTACTTTTGTTTCCACTATCTTCTTTTTCTTTTTTTTCTTCGTTTCTTCTTTCTTCTTTTTTTCCTTTTCTCTCGCCTCAGCTGGCTTAGCCTCAGATGATGCCGGAATGTCTGCTTCATTACCAGGGGATCTCGACACGTCAGTGGGTGGCGCCTATTCTAGGCATCGAACCTGAGCTACGTTAAGGGCTTCGAGCTTCTCCAACTTTCCCTCAAGGACCTCAGCTCTCTCCTTTGAGGCTCTATAGAGGTCTTTTAATTTTTCCACCTCTCGCTTCAATATGCAAGTAGTGCAGATACTTTCAGGGCTGCATTTTGAGTAGCAACCCTCCGGAAAGTCAACGCACCACTTTTCTAACTGGCATATTGCACAGTTGTGTTTGAGACGAACGGGTCCTTTTTTGCCTGTCATTTTGAGCGCTTTCTCTCTCTCTGAAAACTCGTGACCAATCAATGATAAAAAGGGGGGTTAGTGAGTTCTCCCAGCGTGAGTCGCTCCCGCCTATCGATCGGAGAGGTTTCGGATCTTTCAGAATGCATGCTCCATGTGCTGCTGTTCGTCGACCGAGTCGTCAAACCTCGGCGTGCCGTGGCTCCCAACCAAGCAGCACTGACGGTCCCCGAAGGGGCCATTGATTTCTCACCAGGTGAACAACAACGAAGCACGCCCCGTACTATACTCCTACTAGTTCCCTTCACAACGGCCAGGATCTCGGAGTAGCGTTCAATGGATATCCCGCCACACCTAGGAACTCGACCCAAGGCTTTTTATTGGCCTGGCAACCAACATGGGAACAAAGGGCCGTCACCTCGGACCAATGCTACCATAAGCACCCGTCAACGAGCACTGAGAACGGTCAATAATTTCGCGCCAGGGAATGGGTTAACGTGGCACTACCTTCATCCCATTCATCGTGCCCCAACGCCTAGGATACCTCTAGTCCTAGTCTCTCGCAACCAGTGAGCGTCGATTGGCGTTGTTTATAGAGGTTCCAAAGCCTCTCTTCTGACGCATTAGGTAGCTGCCAGATCCTTATAGGTAGATAGAGGAAGAAAGGGAAAGAGTGACACGATAGGAGTAGGCTTTTTTTGTTGTTTTTTTTTCTTTTTGTATGAGTGGGAGATAGGATAAAAGTAAAAAAAAGAGAGGGATAGAGTAGAAAAAGGAAGGAATGACGCACTTAGTCTGGAACCTCGTTTCCGACCAAATCGACAAGGCAAGCCCTACCAGAGGTACCCAGAAGAGGTACACCCGCCGACATAGCTCGAAAAGTCCAAGGTCCACACAAGCGCTCTTCCCGCGACAAGGGGGCGTCACCTCTCCCTCTATTTTCGTTATAAAAAAGAGAGAGAGAGAGTGTAACAACAACAAAGAGTAACAACAAGGAAAGAAGGTACCCTAGGAGACCTTACGATCCATTCAAAGAGGGTACCTTTGGACTAGCAATCGAGCGGGCACAAGGTTGCTCAATTGTTTTGCGTCCCTAAACGGCTACTTTTCAAGACCTTGTATAGTCTTGACTTGAACTGGTCAACAGATTCACTGTTGACAACTTCCACTGGAAGTGCGTTCCACTTACCGCAGATACTGTAGGTGACAAAATTTCCACACAGATTGCGGTTGCAACGCTTCAGTTCAAGTTGAAGCCGTGATTGCGCGTTCTGTTCTCACTCAGTGTGAAAATATCCCGGTAGTCAACATTGTCGAACCCTCGAAGTATTTTGAAAACTTCGATGAGCTGACCACGCAGTCTACGGGTTTCCAACGAGAACAGATCTAATTTCCTTAGACTATCCTCATAAGAGAGAGAGAGAGAGAGAGAGAGAGAGAGAGAGAGAGAGAGAGAGAGAGAGAGAGAAAGAGAGAGAGAGAGAGAGAGAGAGAGAGAGAGAGAGAGAGAGAGAGAGAGAGAGAGAGAGAGAGAGTTACATAGAGTTACATAGATACACAGATCACACGGGCCTTACGGCCCAGACTAAGGTGATCTGGCCTTAAATCTACTTCCACTTACACATAGAATAGTAGAAGTAAAGGATAGAAAAGTTTTAGGCTCTCCCCACCCTCCACTCCCTCCGGCAAAAGCCGTACATGAAATAATTTGGGAAAAGTACCTTGCATGTGTAAGAAGACAGTACCTGAAGGAAATTTGCATTGAATAGTAATTAAATGAAATGAATATGAAAACCTCTTACATAAACCTGAAAGAGTTATATTTTTGTAATATTATTTTATTTTGTAGCTTATGCTAAACCATTCCAATATTTGTTAAGTGTTTGTCTAATCTTATTTTAAATGAATCTATAGTTCTGCTGTCCACTACTGCGTTTGGCAAATTATTCCAATCATTAATAATCGAGTAAGTGAAGAAGTTTTTTATTACATCCATAGTGGCTCTTTTACCCTGAAGTTTTGAATCATGTCCACGGGTGGGACACTCCCCTGTCAGTGTGAACAAGTTATTGGCATTAACGTTGTTAAATCCTTTGAGTATTTTGAAGCACTCTATAAGCTGCCCCCTTAGTCTTCGTTTTCTGACCGAAAATAGATTGAGTTTTTTTAGCCTCTCGTGGTAAGGTTTGTTACGTACTGACGGGATAAGTTTTGTCGCTCTGTGTTGTACAGCTTCTAATTTATCTATGTCTTTTATTAAGTAAGGGGCCCAGAACTGTACAGCGTATTCGAGATGGGGCCTGACAATACTTTTATATAGTGGCATAATTATCTCCTCGCTTTTATAAGTAAAGTTTCTTTTTATAAATCCTAGTGCTGTGTTAGCTTTGTTTGCAGCAGCTGCGCATTGGTTTGATGTTTTTAAGTTTTCTGTAATTATTACTCCTAAATCTTTAACCTGCGGGGTTGTGTTTATTAAGCCGCCTTGCATTGTATAGGTGTATTTTTTGTTTTTTGTTCCGCACTGAAGGATTTGGCATTTGTCGATATTAAATGGCATTTGCCATTTCTCAGACCATTCGGTAATTTTATTTATATCAGCCTGCAGGCTAGCCTTGTCATCTTCGCATAATACTGAGTTACCTATTTTCGTGTCATCTGCAAATTTAGATATGATATTATTTTTTCCAACGTCTATGTCATTGATGTATATAGTAAATGAAATAGGCCCCAGGACTGATCCCTGGGGAACACCGCTGGTAACAGATACCCAGTCCGATTCCACGCCATTTATTATCACTCTCTGCTTCCTGTTTTTTAACCAGCTACTAATCCATCCGTATATATTACCGTTAATTCCTAGCGTACGCACTTTGTTCATGAGTTTCTGATGGGGAATTTTGTCAAATGCCTTTTTGAAATCTAGGTAAATTATATCTAATGATTTAGTATCGTTATATAGGTTGAAAAGGTTATGGTAAAAGTCAATTAGGTTTGTTAAGCACGATCTCTTAGACCTAAAACCATGCTGGCTATCACGTATAAGGTTATTGTTTTCGAGGAACTCTACTAGCTTGTCTCTAATGATCGTTTCGAGCAACTTTCCAACTATTGAGGTTAAGCTAATGGGTCTGTAATTACTGGCCTGGTTTTTACATCCCTTCTTAAAGATAGGTGTGACGTTAGCTTCCCTCCAATCATCAGGGACGACCCCATGCTCGAGAGATTTGTTAAAAATGAGAGCAAGTGACTCTGCCAACTCATTATGGACATGTTTTAAGATTCTTGGGTAAAATTTATCAGGACCAGGAGTCTTGTACGAGTTCATTTTCTTTAATTTATCAATTACTAGTTGCGGATTTACTTCCAGGCTCCTTAGTGATGGGTGTCTGACCTGTATAGACTCGTTGTTATCGTTATTAGTATATCCTAAGGTGAAGACTGAACTAAAAAACTCGTTTAAGATATTAGCCATACCCACATCCTCTGAAATAATTTCACCCAACTGGTTTTTCAAGGGGCCAATCCCGCTTCTCATTTGCCTATTTCTATTGATATAAGTATAGAAGTGTTTGGGATTAGTGGTGCTTGCTTTCGCTATCTCGATTTCGTATTGACGTTTCGTTGATCTTATGTGTTTTAACCTTTCTTCTGCTAGTGTTACATTGTTGCTTAACTTGATAGCTTCTATTGTGTTTTAATAATGTGTGGAGACGGTTCCTATCTCTAATTGCTCGTTTGATGTCATTATTAAACCACGGCGGATTGCCTCTATTCGCGTTACTATTCCTTGTCTTAAGAGGAACATGGTTTTCTTGGGCTATAAAAAATAGTTCTTTAAATTTATTCCAAAGTTGATTTACATCTTCTATTTCTATCAGCTGCTCGTGAATATTTCCCAGGGCTTCTCTGAGGACCTATAAGTTAGCTTTACTGTAGTCTGGTACTTTTGAATAGTTATTGGTAGTTGAATACCTGGCATTTAGATCAAAGCGGATTAGTTTATGGTCACATGTACCTATATGTTCCGCTACGGCCAGAGTTGATATTAAATTTTCCTGGGATGCAATAACTAGGTCTAGTATATTATTTCCTCTGGTTGGCTCCCTTACGCATTGGTGTAAATAATTAGTATCGATAAAATTTGTCATTAATTTTTCTTGTTGGCTAGTCCCTATATTCAAGTCCCAGCAGATATTAGGTAAATTAAAATCTCCCAGTAATAGCGTTTGTTCCTCCTGTAATGTTTCTTGCAAGATTCTATATATTTCCAGGTCCTCATTAACGGTAGTATTTGGGCGACGGTAAACAGTGCTTATGTTTATTTTAAAATCTCGTAAATATAGTTTAACACAGATCAGCTCCACTTCATTATTTGTGAGTTCTACCTCCGTTACTTTTAATTCTGATCTTATATATAGTCCCACTCCTCCTCCAAGCCTTCCATTGGCCCTGTTTTTGTAAAATAATCTATAGCCTTCTAGCATATATTCACCTAATAATTCTTTTATGCCAATTTGTAGAGAGAGAGAGAGAGAGAGAGAGAGAGAGAGAGAGAGAGAGAGAGAGAGAGAGAGAGAGAGAGAGTAACAAGGAGTAACAAGGAGTAACAAGGAAAGTAAGTACCCTAGGAGACCTTACGGTCCATTCAAAGAGGGTACCTTTGGACTAGCAATTGAGCGGGCACATGGCTGCTCAATTGTTTTGCGTCCATAAACGGCCACTTTTCAAGACTTTGTCTAGTCTTGACTTGAATGGTCAACAGATTCACTGTTGACAACTTCCACTGGAAGTGCGTTCCACTTACCGCAGATACTGTAGGTGAAAAAGTTTCCACACAGATTGCGGTTGTAACGCTTCAGTTCAAGTTTGAAGCCGTGATTGCGCGTTCTGTTCTCACTCAGTGTGAAAATTTCCCGGTAGTCAACATTGTCGAACCCTCGAAGTATTTTGAAGACCTCGATGAGCTGACCACGCAGTCTACGGGTTTTCAGTGAAAACAGATCTAACTCCCTTAGTCTATCCTCATAACTTTTATGTCGGATAGAGGGAATCAGCTTGGTTGCCCTGGCTTGTACGCGTTCCAATCTCGCGATGTCCTTTCGCAATGAAGGACTCCAAAATTGTACGGCATACTCCAGGTGCGGTCGGACAAGTGAGTTGTACAGGCACAGTACAATCTCCTGGTTCCGATAACCAAACTGGCGCTTAATATAGCCTAGCATCCTTTGGGCCTTTTTCTCCGCCTCAATACACTGTTTCGAGAACTTGAGGTCACTAGTGATTGTTACACCCAAGTCCTTCTCAGTGTCACTCGATTCAAGAGCAGTGCCCTTAAGGATATACTGAGATTGGGGGTTTCTGTGGCCGATATGCATCACTTTGCATTTCCCCACGTTAAAAGACATTTGCCACGTGTCCGACCACTCCCCAATCTTCCCAAGATCTTCCTGCAGGCGGGCAGTATTTCCATCCTTTGCAACGTTCATACCAAGCTTGGTATCGTCGGCAAATTTGAAAATCTTTGCAACCATGTCACCGTCCATGTCGTTGACGTAGATTATAAATAGTAGTGGTCCCAGGACAGAACCTTGAGGCACCCCGCTAGTAACGGGCACCCACTCAGAAGACTGTCCATTTACCACCACCCGTTGCCGTCTGCCACTTAGCCAGTTCTCGATCCAGCCGGCTACCTTTCCGTCTATGCCAAGCGCTCGCACTTTCCGGAGAAGGCGGCGGTGTGGTACCTTATCAAAGGCTTTCTGAAAGTCTAGGTAGACCACATCCACCGCCTTGTCCCGATCGTGCTCACTGAAAACGAAGTGGAAGAATTCCACAAGGTTCGTCAGGCATGACCGTTGCCTTCGGAAGCCGTGCTGGGAACTCCTCAGTAGCAGGTTTGACTCTAAATACGACGTCACTTTGTCCACCATGATGCTTTCCATGAGTTTACCGACTATCGAAGTCAGACTGATAGGTCGGTAGTTCGACGGTTGGTTACGGTCTCCTTTCTTGAAGATAGGAGTCACCTCCGCCTCACGCCATTCTCTAGGAACGCATCCGGTCCGGATTGACATGTTAAAGATAGCGCACAGATGTCGTGATACTTCATCGCACACTTCCTTCAACACTTTAGATAGAAACCCGTCCGGTCCAGGGGACTTATTCGTCTTTAGGTCAGCGATCTTTTTCTTTATTTCTCCTTCGGTGAAGTCCATTGCCTCCAGCTTTTCCCCCGAGTAGGAAGTCGTCGGCTGGGGAATGGGACCACACTCTTCAGTAAACACTGAAGAGAAGTAGTCGTTGAGGAGGTTAGCATTTTCTGCATCTGAATGCTTTAATGTCCCCTCCTCATTCCTCAAAGGGCCAATCGTTCGACGGATTGGTTTACGGCTGTTCACATATCCAAAAAACTCCTTGGGATTCTCTTTACAGAGTCTCGCCACTCGGAGTTCCTCAGACCGCTTAGCCGCCATTATGCTGGACTTCACTCTCCTGGCTAGCCTCCGGTATTCGTCAAAGTCACCCGAGATCTTCGATTGCCGGTACACATTTCTCTTCTCCCTAAGCATTTGGCCGATTTCTCGATTAAACCACTTAGGTTGAACAGAAGACAGACGGGGGCATTTCAGAGTGATGAAACGCGATTGAAGACTCATGAATGTGGTTTTGAAACTATTCCACCAGTCTTCAACGGCATCGCACACTTCTAGCCTCACGTCAGTCAGTCCAGCTCGAAGGCTTGCAAAGTCTGCTCTTTTCAAGTCAAGTTTCTTTAATTGACTGGCAACAGACCTTACCTTCGGGATCTTGACGCTAAATCTAACTAGCTGGTGATCACTGCCACCGAGCTCTTCGCCTACAGAGATATTCTCAACGATATCATCCTCAGAGGTGAAGACCAAGTCGAGGATATTGTCTCCTCTCGTCGGTTCTCTGACCCATTGAGTGAGGAACTCGTTGTTGGCGAACTCCAGGAGTAGCGCGCTCTCGCCACAGGCTGCTCTGGTTTCCCAGTCAACTTGGCTGTTGAAATCGCCCATAACGATGCACACTCTGCCTTGAACCAGCTCACCCAGCAGCTGGTACAGTTCCCTGTCCTTCTCAACAGGTTGGGAAGGGGGTCTGTAAAGCAGCAGGGTCCTGTA
>CAXAKS010000342.1:0-37177 GCA_963969495.1 Ceratothoa steindachneri
TGTGGCAAACTTAGGGAACTTTAGACAAAGTATCGAATGCGGGTAAAGTTTAACGTACGCGAAAGCGAACTAAAAGGTGGATTATTAAATAGAAGGTCACCCTCTAGAGTTGGTTAATTTCGAAAGAAACCTACTAAGGAGTCAGGATATCTCCCTAGGGAGACACTGATAATGGCAGACGGGGGCAGCTGCGAACGCTACTTGCCAAACTCAAGAACAGCCAGAAACCGAGCCAAGGTACAAGTGATCCTGGGAGACTCCTGAGATCCCAAGCTAAATAAAAAGATCCTAAATCCGAACTGGGACAAAACACACCCTTTCCCCCATTCTCTACTATTTATCCCCTCTCTTTCCCTCTTTCTTTCATTAAAAAGCTCTTGAGTGTCGAAGCTCCCAAGAAAGTAAATAGGATGATGGGGCACATTGCGCCAAACTTCCTGTTTAAGTCGGGGAAATAAGTTGACCTCTATACAAATCCCTCGTCCCCCGTCTTCATGTGGAATTTATAGTGCAATTTTGCTCTCCCACATCCACGTGCAGCACTGGTGCCACGTAGGGCAACTTAACTAATTCCCGAGCTTAGGAATAATCCGTACGAAGAAAGACCGATCCTTACACCTATTGCCACTCGCAAGTAGGCCTATTAGCTCTTGCAACTAGGCCTACCACCATTCAAAAATAGGCATATTATCATTCACATTTTATTTTATAGAATGTTTTAATAATTTACGCCCACTCGGAAATTACAAAACATTGTTTTTATTTTGTTCATACAAAGGATATTGTTAGTGTAAGTCAAATTGTGTGCAATTAGTAAAGGCAAAAATTTACGCTTATAGCTTTTTCCTGGAGTGTTCAATATGTGGACACTTTCGCTTTATACTCCAATAGAAGTGAGCCAACATATTTACATCCCATCTACCCTGATACCGTTCATTTATGACCTTCAAATCTTGGTGGAATCGTTCACCTTGCTCATCGTTGCTTTCACCAAAGTTTTCCTGTAAGGTGCAGTACCCCTGGCGTGTCAGGTATAGTACCCCTGGTGTGTCAGGTATAGTACCCCTGGCGTGTCAAGTATAGTACCCCCGATGTATCAGGTACAGTACCCCAGGTGTGTCATGTGTAGTTTGGTGTGTCAGGTGCAGTACCCCTGGCGTGTCAGGTCCAGTACCCCCGGCGTGTCAGATGCAGTACCCCTGGCGTGTCAGATGCAGTACCCCTGGCGTGTCAGGAGCAGTATCTCTGGCGTGTCAGGTCCAGTACCCCTGGCGTGTCAGATGCAGTACCCCTGGCGTGTCAGGTGCAGTATCTCTGGCGTGTCAAGTGAAGTACCCCTAGCGCAGTACCCTTGGCTTGTCTTGTGCAGTGCCCTTGGCGTGTCAGGTGCAGTACACCTGGTATGTCAGGTGCAGTACCGCTGGTGTGTCAGCTGCAGTACCCCTAGCGTCTCAGGTGCAGTACCCCTGACGTGTGAGGTGCAGTGCCCCTGGCTTGTCAGGTGCAATGTGAATGTTGTTAAGCACTGCTCTATTAAGCGCTTGCACGACTGCGGGCTTTGCTTTGAAAAACCTGCCTGTGTTTTTTGAGAATCGATCAGGATTGGCGGTGGAACTCTTACTAAACGAACCCTTCGATAACGGTTTATTTTGTAAAATTCGTAGACGATAATGACCCGAGTCATAACTGACTGAGTCAAGGGTCGACTGACTGAGTTGACCAATCAAGAGGTACGCACGTAAAGAAACCACTTACTTCACTTAGCCACCGGTCGTCTGCGTGCGTCCTTTGTAATCAAGTGTCGCGCTGTCTCTCTCTCTCTCTCTCTCTCTCTCTCTCTCTCTCTCTCTTCTCTCTCTCTCTCTCTCTCTCTCTCTCTCTTACTTAGGGCTCCAACCGCGCTTCAATATGAAACTAGGAAATGGCGCCGTTTGTTTATCCGATGTGGCAAACTTAGGGAACTTTAGACAAAGTATCGAATGCGGGTAAAGTTTAACGTACGCGAAAGCGAACTAAAAGGTGGATTATTAAATAGGTCACCCTCTAGAGTTGGTTAATTTCGAAAGAAACCTACTAAGGAGTCAGGATATCTCCCTAGGGAGACACTGATAATGGCAGACGGGGGCAGCTGCGAACGCTACTTGCCAAACTCAAGAACAGCCAGAAACCGAGCCAAGGTACAAGTGATCCTGGGAGACTCCTGAGATCCCAAGCTAAATAAAAAGATCCTAAATCCGAACTGGGACAAAACACACCCTTTCCCCCATTCTCTACTATTTATCCCCTCTCTTTCCCTCTTTCTTTCATTAAAAAGCTCTTGAGTGTCGAAGCTCCCAAGAAAGTAAATAGGATGATGGGGCACATTGCGCCAAACTTCCTGTTTAAGTCGGGGAAATAAGTTGACCTCTATACAAATCCCTCGTCCCCCGTCTTCATGTGGAATTTATAGTGCAATTTTGCTCTCCCACATCCACGTGCAGCACTGGTGCCACGTAGGGCAACTTAACTAATTCCCGAGCTTAGGAATAATCCGTACGAAGAAAGACCGATCCTTACACCTATTGCCACTCGCAAGTAGGCCTATTAGCTCTTGCAACTAGGCCTACCACCATTCAAAAATAGGCATATTATCATTCGCATTTTATTTTATAGAATGTTTTAATAATTTAAGCCCACTCGGAAATTACAAAACATTGTTTTTATTTTGTTCATACAAAGGATATTGTTAGTGTAAGTCAAATTGTGTGCAATTAGTAAAGGCAAAAATTTACGCTTATAGCTTTTTCCTGGAGTGTTCAATATGTGGACACTTTCGCTTTATACTCCAATAGAAGTGAGCCAACATATTTACATCCCATCTACCCTGATACCGTTCATTTATGACCTTCAAATCTTGGTGGAATCGTTCACCTTGCTCATCGTTGCTTTCACCAAAGTTTTCCTGGAAGTTAGTAAGATGACGATGCAGAAAATGCAACTTGATGCTCAAGTTGCAACCGAGTGTTTTGCAGCACTCCAATAGTTTCTGGACAATTTCGCTGTAATTATTTGCTCGTTTATTTTTAAGAAAGTTCTGGACAAAGTCTTGGAATGATAACCAAGCATTTTTTTCAAGTGCTGACTGACATTGTCCCGATGAGAAGTTCATCTTTGATGAGCTGCCGAATCTGTGGACAATCAAATCAAACACACCGACCTTGATTGTTTTCAATTCACAGGCACGAAATGTCAGAAGCAGGCACTTGAACAGTCGTCTTCATTGGCAATGATTTAATGAATTGCTTCCTGAGACCCAATTTGATGTGCAGAGGTGGGAATATAATTTTCTTACTGTCAACATGCGGCTCATGTAGAATGTCGCGATCACCAGGTTTGAGGTCAGATCTTGGAGGTCAATTCGTCTCGGGCTTTGCTGTCCCACATGCACAGAAAGCAAGGATACTTCGTGTACCGACATTGTTGATCAAGAAGGAACCATAGCATTTTAAGGCCAACACAGATGCTCCAATTTTGTTCGTGATATTTCAACAACTCAATGACTCTTTTATGTCTCCGTGTTCTTCACAAAGACTAACTGAATGTCCAAATGGGACTGCACCATATAAATTACCATTGAGGAGAAGAATAAACTTTAAGCTATCGATGAACAGTCGCCATTCATTTGAGTCGTAGATCAGAATTCCATATTCTTCCAGTAAACTGTGTCATGGCAATATAGAAGTTACTGTTACTTTGAAAGTATTGCATAAGTGCACTTTCTCTGGATGGAAAGTAGGATACCATAACTCTTTTTTTAAAGCTTTTCTCATTCAATCTTGATGCTAAACCCTTTATGATACTCCCAAATCTCGTAGCATATCATTCAACTCATGCTGATCGAATCCCTTACGAGCTGAGTTAGCTTCAATTTCAAAATCTGCATCATTGCTATTACTGAGCTCTTCACCATGATCCAGCTCTTCAAGAGGTCGTATTTGAACGAAAACTGCCACTGAAATTTCAGTTCAGCTGCATGAGGCACGTAACGTATGGCTGATGTTAGATTAAGATACTCGATTTTACATTTAGTTTTCTTGTTATATCCTAAAGTTTTCACTAACAAAAGTAACAGTATGTGCCATGATCTTTTGGGTCGCACCAAATTATAGGTATACTAAATGCTAACTTATCACGTGTTTCCTCGGTCCACATCCGTAAATTCTCATCGCACGGCTGTGCGCATCTTGTAGGGGCTTAAGACTTGTCTTGATCACCAATTTTGACTTTAAAATATGCAGAAAGGTTTGTTTCACAAAGGCGCTGATGTTTATCTTTTGGGAACCGTGAAACTGCCTCAGATATATCAAAGGGGGTCCGGGCTGTTTAAGCCATTACGGCGACAAGTAGTATAGGCAGACCTGATCCGAAAGAAAGGAAATAAGCAAACGAATAAAAATTAAGTTGAACTCTTCACAAGGTCAACAGACACAAGTCGCGCGCTCTCAATTATTCTGACTTACGACCTTAAGACCATATGACCTAACGACCTTCAAAACCTTCAACAAAGTCAACAGACCTAAGTCACGCGCTCTCAATTATTCTGACCTTACGACCTTCAATTTTTCAACAAGCGGGGCGATCCGACCCATAGTTGGTTTTCTTTTAATAATTCCAGGACTAACCTTGGGAGGAGCTTCTCAATTATACCATTCGGAAGAGAACTAAACTAAAAACAACATAAGGGTTTCGAATTTCGTTAGAATCGGCCGAATAATTCCGATGTTATTACCAAAAACCTAATTGAAAAGTAAAATGGTTTCCATCCAACCGAACGACATAGTAACTTATAGAGTCGCGTACATGCGACTAAAAAAGCAAACTTACATAAAGTCTTCTAAACTTGTATATAGATTTTTGGGTATTGCTTGCGGAATACTATAATAATCACCTATATAGAGCGATACACAACCTCTCACTGTTACAATTTATCGCTGTTTGCTAATAGTGCCTCTTCTACGAGTCGTGGTCAAATTTAATAAAATTAATTAATAAAATAGCTAACAGCTTTCTCCTCCCAATATTTATGATTAGCAATAAATAGATAATAAAATAATAGAATCAATCAACAGACCAGTCCTATTATTTACGAACAAACAATACATTTGCGCTTATTCAGAGAGGAAGCTGTACAAAAATAGAACGTGACGTGATAGAAAAAAAATCAATATGTCAATTTTAGCCTAAATCAAGTGAAAAATCGAACTCAACCGAAATTATGTTCAAATCTGTTCGTCTGTGCATAATTTGTAATTTCGGCGGTTATGTTCATACTGGCCTCACCCGTTTTTGCCAACTGAAGCCAGACCAACCTTTTCCCTAGTCTGAAGATAATCCACCCCAACCTTTACACCTCAGGATGAGTCACCCTCCTAAATCTTGAGATGACTTATCTTCATATGTTCAAAGATGCTCACGTTAGTTGTTTTTTTCTTTTATTAGTGTTTTGGTTGTTTGGGACCCTGCATCGCCATGAGATCTATTCCCGTTTGTTAGTGCCGCAGGTCCACCCACAGCTTCTGAGTTCCGATGTTTATGATAACTGTTTGCGTTATTTTTCATTATTCAGATACTCGATGAAGAATTGGTTCTTGCGCCACATATTGCTGTCCTTTTCGGATAGTCCATTTTATGGACAGTGTCCTTTTCAGTGGATAATTTCCTTTTCATTGGGTAATCTCTGGTTTAGGTCAATGTCCTTTTCATTGGGTAATCTCCGGTTTAGGGCAATGTCCGATTTTGTGGATAATGTTCTTTGGAGGCAGTGTCCTTTTAGAGGCAATGTCATTTCTACTACAATTAACTCTTATAGATAATGTCCTTTTACAGCCAATTTATTCGTTGTGAGTAACGCGTTTACGACAAATGTCCATTTTAGGGTTATGTCATTTTTGTGGGTAATGTCTTCTATGTGCTATGTCCTTTTTATGGCTTCATCATTTGTATTGTGGTAATATCCTTTTAAATTGGCAATATCTTCCCAAGGCAATGTCCTTTTTATGGTTATTTTGAATGGGCATTGCCCTTTTATATAGGTAGTGTCCTTTTTATGGCTACTGTTCTCTTTAATGGGTAAGGCCGGGATTTAGGGTCCTTAACACACACACACACACACACACACACACACACACACACACAATCTCACTCACTCTCTCTCATCTGTTTAATTGTGGTGTAAACCCGCCTTGGGATGTCACCTGTAGCCATGCTGCACCGAACCGAACATCGCCGGCTGCGTGCCCTCTATGCCCTAACGCTTCATATGGGGAGCTGCGAGTTGATTGATCGGGTTGTGGGGAGATTTGCGTTCCGCCATTAGTAAAATAACTCAATGGCGAGTTATGATATATGATAGCGAAACCACTGTATAGGAGCCAAATATTTAATTTACGAGACTAGTTTCGGTATATATATATATATATATATATATATATATATATATATATATATATATATATATATATATATATATATATATAATAAGTATTCGTAACGCTCTAGAATAAGTATATTTGAAAAGAATATTCTACAAATAGGAATATCAGAAGGCCACAAAATTTTGAACAAATAAAATCTGCCCTAATTTGCAACAGAAAATACCATGAACTCAATGAACTAACACTAAACTTTCAAATCGGAACAGTCCTTAGTATTTAGTAGCCTGTCCTTCGCTGGCCACCAGAACAGCTTCTAAACGCCTCCTGTACGACGAAACTAGATTCTTGCATAACTTATTCTGGATTTTTCCCCCATTCTTCGATACAGATATCCTCTAACTCTCCAAGATTTGAAGGCTGCCTCTCACCCACTTTAATCTTCAACTCTTTCCAAAGATTTTCTAACGGATTCGAGTCGGGCGATTGGCTAGGCCACTCGAGGACAGCGACACCGGGCCTATTGAGCCACTCAGACGTTTGCCGTGATGTGTGTTCAGGGTCGTTGTGTTGAAAGCCCAAACATCTTCCCATGCTGAGTTTTCTGGCAGAGTTGCAAAGATGGTTTTCTAAAATTTCGCAGTATTTCGGGGAATTCATCGTTCCTTTTATGTTGTGAAGATTTCGTGTGCTGGCAGATGAAAAGCAACCCCAAATCATGATGCTGCCTCCACCAAACTTCACCGTTGGTATGGTGTTCTCCGGCTTGTAGGTGGTGTTCGATTCTCGCCAAACCATATGATTGTAATTGTTGTAAAATAATTCAATTTTTGTCTCATCCGACCCACAAATTTTGTCGAAATAATTATCTTCTTTGTTTATCATTACTGTAGCAAACTGCTTACGAGCACAAAGGTGCTTCTTCTTTACAAGAGGGGTCTTCCTAGCACGGCGTCTCCATAGTCCTTCCCTTCGCAGTGTATTCGTCACTGTCTGCTGTGACGTTGACCGCAACGGACGCCATTTTTTGTACTAACTCTTTCTTAGATTTTCTGGGATCTTTTTTCGCAGTTGTTTTCATACGAGCAATCGCCCGAGGGGTTATTTTTCTCGGAGCACCCATTCTTGGTTTGTTAGTGACTATACCTTGTTCCTTCCACTTCTTGATTATTGACTGCACCAAGCTTACAGGGACACTTAACTGCTTCGAAATCTTCCTGTATCCTTTACCTGCCTCATACTCCTTCATAATCTTGTTTCGGAGTTGAAAAGTGTTCTTTTACCTTCGCCATACTGATGGTCAGGAGAGATGCTACACGTCGCTTGCTTGTGGCGGCATGATCGCTTGCATCACCGACAGCAGATCGTAAGCTCTCTTACTTGTTCTAGAATAATCTAGAAGCATTTCGAATAACAGAATTTGCGGGAAGTCTCTTATAAAATACAAATAGATCGATGTTACTTACATATATGTTACGAGTAGCAGGAAAAATTACAGATATAAAATCTGCATGGCTATAAGTTGTACATGTACATTTTGCAGGTTAGGATGGATGAAGCTGCAAGTTACGTGAAAAAGACCATTTTTATTCCCTAGAAATATGGTGGTCAAAATGATCCGGACAGATAACACAAGAGACGTAGATGAGAAGGTAAAATGACAGGTTACTGAACAAATAATTTTCAGTTGTTACAATTTATTAGTTCTTGGTATGAAGACCTTGACTCTCAATTACGCATTGAGTTCTTCTGCCACAGGAGCGCACTAACCGAAAGCATTCTTCTGGTATTATTCCTCCTGTTATATTTCCCAAAGTTCTTCAAGAGAACTTTTGTTTCTCTCCTTACTTCTCTCTCCTCGCGTCTTCCAAAACTTCTTAATCAGATTGAGGTCTGGGCTCTGAGCAGGCCATTCCATGACACTTGCTTCCTCCCGATTCAGGAATTTCTTCACCATGTGACAAGGTGCATTATCTTGCATAAAAATGGCAGGTTGGACAGTGCGGCTTCCTTATGGGGCACAGCATGTGCTTGCAGAAGTTCTTTATGCACTTCAGTATTCACTCTGACCTGCAAGTGTGCCAGTAGCTTCCGCCGATATTATGGCCCACACCGTAACGCTTCCTCCACTAAACTTGACGCTCCTCTTCAAGCAGTTCACGGATAATCTTTGGATAGGTCTTCGACGGACGAATATCCTACCATCTGAACCAAACAGTTTGTACTTCGATTCATCTTTGAAGTGTACTTTGAACCATTGAGTCTTCTGTCCATTGAACGTCAGGAAGCCTACAATCCGGGATGGCTGTTTGTGGGGGTGTTAGGACAAGTTATGACAAGTCAGTACCTGCAGCCGCACGCTCCTGCCTCGTCTATTTAAGAAGCAGTAGCTGATCGCAGATCGTCAGTCACAAATTTTTCAACAATGGAGAAGGTTGAGCACCGCACAGTGATCAAATTTTTGACCAAGGAAGGCAAGAATGCAAAAGTGATCCATGAACGCATGTTGCAGTGTACACCGACACCGCCCCTTCCTATGAAACCATTGCTCGCTGGAATAGGGAGTTCCATCATGGTTGTGAGTCCCTTGAAGATGACCTCCCTCCAGGACGCCCGTTAGATGTGACCAACGAGGACACTGGCCCGTGTGGAGAGGAGGATCCTCGAAAATCGACGGGTGAAGGTCGAAGAAATGGAGCGAGAACTTGGAATATCACATGAAAGTGTTATCAACATCATCCACGACGATTTAGCCATGACTAAGGTCTCTGCCCGTTGGGTCCCTAGAAACCTCACGCCCCATGATCGACTTCAACGTCGTCAAAGTCCACAAGGCCAGAGTTGCACAAGCTGCCCTGCGTGAGTGCGGATTCGAGGAGCTCAACCATCCCCCCTACAGTCCAGATCTGGCCACTAGCGACTACTCTTTATTCCGCCAGCTCAAGGCTGCACTGCGTGGACGCCGGTTTGGGGACGATGAAGATGTCCAGCTCGCCGTCCAGGAGTGGATTGAACAGCAGTCGGCAGATTTCTGGTTGTCGGGAATTCGAAGCCTCAGGGACAAGTGGCGCAAGTACATTGAAGTCGAGGGTAGTTATATTGAAAAATAATAAAACACTTTTCCTCATATCTCGTTTCCTTATATCCGAATTGCAAAACTTATTGACCGCCCCTCGTACAATCTGTAAGAACCGGAGAAATTGTTGAACAGGGGTCGCCAACCTGTGGCCCGCGGACCACATTCGTCCCGCGAAGCCATTCCGTGCGGCCCGCGGCCACATCAAAATTAACAATGCGTGCGACCCACCAGATCATTTCTTGGGTCATCGGTGACGCCTTTCATAATTCCAAACATATTTTTTCTCAAGAGGTTGTTTTAGGATAGATTAAGTTATGGTTAGGTTAGGTGAGGTTAATCGGTTAGTTTAGGTTTAGTATATTTTTATACAAGTTTAGTCTATTCTCTTTCCATTCCGCCTCATTTTGATATGCTTTGTACTGAGAACTTTCACCAGGTGTCTCATTAATAAATTCTTTGAAATATTTTGTGCTTTATAATATGTGGTTTTCAGAGGGTTTTTTTTTTTAATTGGTGTGGCCCTCGGGGCCCTTTCGCACTTGTCGATGCAACCTGCGGTACTCTGCGGGTTGGGTACTCCTGTGCTAGAAGAACGCTTGAAATTGTCAAACTTTTTGCATTGTTAAACTCGATTTGAAATGACATCCTTATTAGATGCAACCCTGCCATTAGCTCTTAGAGACTAATTTTCTTTGACGAATAAGATTTGTCGAATGGCTTCTCCATCAACCCTATCGATTTTTGGACGATGCAGCATTTTTTTTAAGGGACGGGTATATATACATTATTGCTGGTTTTCGAAATTTTATATAATACTCGTACGTTTCTCTGTGCGCCTTTTAATCTTATTTATCCACGTTACCTGATTTTATCTATTACAAGCTCTATGTTTATAGCGCATGCTTTCGTTATTTAACGTGTAAAATGAACGCTGAAAATTCTTTAACATTTCATCGACGTTTTCAATGATTAAAATTTCATTCCAATTTATAAGTTTTGACCAGTCGCAAAAAAAAATCAATCAAGATTACATGATTTCATGTTGTGGTTGAGATGACAGCTATCGTGAACATTTTTATAAATATTTAGATTTTAGATTAAATCCAATTATGTTGTGATCACTCACTGTTCCCACGTGTTTTGACCCCATGTATACTTTCCTCTAATTTCTTTTTTTTTGTTAAAATTAAATAAGATATTCTGTTCGTGTGTCATTTTAACTACTTTTTGATGAAGGACGTTATCATTCATAAATTCTAGGAGACGATTTACTTCTTCTTTCTCCGTTTCTATAAAAAAAATCTACGTTCGGAAAATTTAAGTCACCACATATAACCGTTCCCTTTTTCGTAATTAAGGCCGAAAGCGTTTCACAAAGATTAATATCGTACTCTTGCGTTTGCCTTGGTAGCCTGTAGGCCACAGCAGAATTTATGTTTTTAGCACATCACGGGTTCAATCCTAGTGAGTCCGAACACAAAACTTTGAGACGCCATGAGGTGTCCTCCCTTTAGGAGATAAGGTCAAAATTACCTCCGTTGAGGGTAACTCTAAACGCATCATCACGCACATAACCAATCACAACACCGCTTTTACCCCCCTGTGCCTTCACTGTACAACATACCCAGTCTCTCCTCTGTTCCGTAACCCTGCAGATTGAGTACTAGTATCCTTTATGGGACTAATCATGTCACATATACATACTTCTGGCGTGAAACGACGGAGAGTTCTATGATCGACAGTTGGTGTAGACAAAAAAAAAGAGGAAAAGTCCCCCAAATTACCTGCCGCGTTTTGTGATAAGATGATAAATGGTTATTGCATTGATGATTTCTCATGGTTCAAATCACTTACAAATGCCTTTAAATGATTAAATGAGGCCTCTGCCATTAGATGGTGCCACCCAGGGCCAAATCCGATGGAAGATTTGAAATCTCCAGGCTGAATAACCATATGTCCCATGGTCATATGGGTCATTTCATCGCTCTAAATGGGTACAATTGAACTTTACTCCTTTGAAAAAAAAGCGACACCTTGACCTGGCGCTTTGCTGCATGTAAAACTACTCCCCCCCTTCCTCCTCTAACGAGGACAGGTTATTGGTACGTTTGTCTTGAGTCATTTTTTTCTTGTATGTGCATTTCATTATCCAGTTGGGGGATCTCGTCCAGGATGCGAAGTAGGGATGACGCAACTTAGTATGAAAACGTATAGCCAAATAATAGCTCAGATGTAATATCTACAGGGTGGTACGAAAGCCTTGTTACCCTCTGTAAAAATTTGTACTAATTTTTTCTTTCCCATGGCTGACACGAGCTCGTAGAGTTTGGAAGAAAAGCTGATTGACGGTATATGGGAACATGATCGTGTGGATTCCTGTATTCATGCATACATACCTTTAATCAAAGTCTATTCACCAAAACCAGTACATGCGTTTGCTCCTCTATTGTTATTACTTTTCGGTAGGGGATAACAAGATTTCGGACCACCCTCTATATCTAACTCTAAAATTTGCATTTACCATCAATTACCCTAGTCAACAATGATTTTGCTACTTGGGTATTAGCTTGTGATTTATACTAAATCGAGTATGCTGATTCCGAATCTGTAATCAGAATTGTTCTAGCACGTAAGGTTCCTGAGTTACACATATACTCTTTAGTTACACATATGGGCAATGTTGCTTCGGCTACCCTAGTGAGAAGATGTGTTGTGTGTGTTTGGTTCCTGCGTTACACTCCTGATTTATCACTTTGTCAAATTTAGCTATTATAGTAGTGGTGTTGAAACGGTATTTACATACATTGATTAATTGCATTTTCTTTTCAGATTTATATCTCAATTAATTTGTAAATGAAATAAGATTATACAAAAGTATATAACAGGATATATACAAACTAAGTTGAAAACATGAATCGGCGACGATTTATAAATAGCGCAGACAATTTTTTTTATATCTGTGGAAGATATACTCCAAGCAACCAGCGAAAAGATTTAGCTAAAAGAGTGAAAACTGCATACAATTATTAGTTTGGTTGTAAAGTTGGTGACCAAGACAAGCCCTGGGCACCTCACAAATCTTGTACTCTGTGTTATACGGGGCTCACATAGTGGTTAAATGGCAATCGGAAGGGTATGCTTTTTTTCTGTACCAATGGTGTCGCGTGAGCCAACAAATCATGTTTTTGATTGCTACTTTTGTATGACAAATATTGCGGGATTCTCAAATAAAAACAAGTCAAAATTGTATATCCAGATTGTAAGTCAGCTATAAAACCAGTCCCCATAATATGGAGATGCCAATCCCAGTTCCTCCATCAGCTAGTGCAGTTAAAGAAGATGGATGGTTCATCGCCTGAAATGTATGAGGATGATTCTAAGGAAAAGAAGATCCAGTTGATAAATCAAGAAAGATTGAAGGATTTGGTGAGGGATTTGTCATTGTCAAAGGAGAACGCAGAACTGTTGGGCTCCAGACTACAGCAATGGAATCTCTAGAGGACGGTGCCTAAATATCTACTTTCCGTAAACACCATGAGGCCTTAGTTGTCTTCTATAAAGAAGATGATGCTTGTTTCTGTACTGATGTTAATGGCCTCATGAATCAGATAGGAAACGAGCATTAACCTGATGAATGGAGACTATTTATAGATGCAAGCACTGCTAACCTCAAAGCTGTGTTGCTACACAATGGTAACAAAAACTCTTCAATTCCTGTCGCACTTATTGTTGGGATGATAGAGACATATGACTCAATTAAATTTCTTTTGGAAGGTGCTCATTACTCACATCATAAATGGAATATCTGTGGTGATCTAAAGGTAATTTGTTTACTTCTTGGACTGCAGCTAAGATATACAAAGAATATGTGCTTCTTATGCCTATGGAACAGCCGTGATGGCAGGAATCATTATATTGTCAAAAAGTGGCCCGGAAGAGAAGAACACATAGTTGGCCGATACAATGTGAATGAAGCACATGCCTTTGATACATCCACAGAAGATCTACCTTCCACCACTTCATATCAAACTTACCCTTATCACGAATTTTGTTAAAGCAATGGCCCATGATTCTGATGGATTCCAAGATCTCAAAGAGAAATTTGGTGCAAAGAAAACCGATGCTAAACTTAAAGCTGGCATATTTGTAGGGCCGGAGATCAGAGAATTGATACGTGGCAGGAAGTTCAGAAATAAAGTAACTCCATTCGAGTTGGCAGCATGGGATTCATTTGTCCATGTAGTGCAGAAATTCCTTGGTAATCATAGGGTAGAAAACTATGAAGAACTAGTGAACAACATGCTAAAGGTCTATCAACGAATGGGGTGTCGGATGTCTCTTAAGATGCATTTCTTGCATTCGCATCTAGATTTCTTTCCATATAATATGGGTGATATTAGTGACAAACATGGGGAAGGTTCCACCGAGATATTGCCATGATGGAAAGCAGATATCAAGGCTGCTTCAACGAAAACTATGAGTGACTACTGCTGGTTCCGACAACGGGAGGATCCTATATCCACGTACAACCGCAAGAGTTAGGTGAGTACTACCTCTTTTATATGTAATACATATCTTTTCTGGGTCTGCTAAAAGACTTACATAATGCCAAATAGGGTGCCCCGTTTCCAAACCTTTGCCCAGAAACGTCTCATTCTTCTCAAACTCGTAATAATTATATTATTAATTGGTCCAAGGTGACAAAGTGAGCCATATAGCTAGTTGCATAACTCTGAGCACAGATTTGGAATCAGCGCACCGAAAGTAGTTAGTTACAACAACATTTACTCAAGTAGCAGACAAAGTTAAAATTTGTTGGCTAGTGTTATGTGTCTAGATGATATTAAGGTACTAATTGTAATTAAACGGGACGAAAAAAAAGCGTTAAAACGGAAAGACTTGATCAAGAAATGAACAAATTAATAGGAAACCCTTGTGCGAAATCAGACCATAGGGATTTACGGAGAGGACATATTTAGGAACTAAAATGGAATAGCTATTGAGAAAGATGCGGAGGCATTATTTTATACATAAACCATGCAAAGGCTTCGCCAGTTTGCGCTTCGCTGCTATGATTAAATTTTTTAATCTAAAGAAAAGCAGCCATGGTTAAATTTGTAATTCTTTAGGTTTTAAAAAAATCACAAAATTTCGATACTTATTTATTTCTGAACTTCACCATTTTGTTTTTTGATATTAGAAAAGAATTATTAGAAATAACTTTGATAAAAAACATAAGTCATAACCAAACTAAGATGAAATTATTATTCAAATACTCAAAAAAATCCCCGTCTTAAATTATAGTTAGTGATGATGATGATGATGATGATGACAAGACGAGGGGCTTAGCCACTCCTTCTTACAAGAGGAGCTTGCGCTTCGCAGACAAACCTTCGGTGTGTGGCCTATGGCCTATCTCGCTCTAGCAACGGGGTTTTGGTCTAAAAAAATTAAAATATTTCCATATAATTTACTTTCTAGCTTTTTTTTCATATCCATACTTATTTTCTATGTATAAATTCAAGAAAAAAAACTTTTAGCTGAATTCTTTATCCATGTGACGTAAAAACAATTCTCACTTCTTTTTTTTATTTAAATTTCTTTTATATACTAAAAAATACCACCACCAAAACTGCCATACCTTAATTTTAACTTATTTTACGATTTATATTTATTTTTTTCATTCATAGATTCAGTTAGTAAAATGTATGAGGTGTGAAAAAATGGTAACTCTTAGACATTAGTCGTATAAAAGCTTCAAATATACGAAAAACCATTTCAAACTAAATCAACTCTTAGAAATAACTTTAATAAAAGCTTTGAATTACCCCTCCCCCCCCCCTCCTCAAAACAGCCCTGCGCTCTAATTTTCCGATCTATAAATAAATTCTTAGAAAGAACTTTTGGATAAAAACATTTAATATATGAAAAAAACATCTGTCTCCTAATAATTTACCCTTGGTCTGTTTTTTTTCAGGTCCATCCTTATATTCTAGGCCTAAATACAAGAAAAAACAACCCACCGGGAAAAAGACTCCTCAGAGCTCATTTTTTTCCCATCTATTTTTTTTATTTAATAGTTTCATTTTGCTTTGTGTTTTTTAGGTGAGGGTAGCTATTTCCTCCTGATTAAAGATTAAAATGGAAAATCTATCTTAGAAACAAGTTCGATAAAAGATTCGAATATACAAAAAACAAACAAACAAAAACAGCCATATGTTCATTTAAAAGAAAATTCAAAAAAATCCATCATCATCATCATCCTCATCATCACTAACTCTATAATTTAAGAAGGGGATTTTTTTGAGTATTTGAATAATAATTTCATCTTAGTTTGGTTATGACTTATGTATTTTTTTATCAAAGTTCAGAAATTTTGTGAAATTTTTAAAACCAAAAGAATTACAATTGGTGAAGTTCTGAAAATTTAATTTTATATATCCTCTTCTATAACTATATTTTAGCAACGTGATATTTTGAAAGGGGGGAAATTTAGTTTAGAGTTCCTTTTTAAAATTATTTAATTCGCGAAGTTCACAAAATTTATAAAAATTTAACCATGGCTGCTTTTTGTAGATTTTAAATTTTAATCTGAGTAGCGAAGCGCAAGCTCCCCGCGAAGCCATTGCCTGGTCATATTATTTTGTCTATTTGATCTTTTGGTCAATTTGTACTTACAAACTAAGAGAAAAAAAAATTCACCCTATCCCCAAAATTACGTTAATAAATATAGTGTTAAGGAGGAACAAAGTCAACAGACCTAAGTCGCGTGCTCTCAATTATCTTAATAATTTATTTTTTTAATTAACACAGGTCTTACAATTAACAAATCTATCATCCGACCTTACCACCTTCAAAACTTTCAAAAACTGATTGAAAAGTAAAATAGTTACTATCCGACCGACCGACGGACATAGTAAATTATCGAGTCGCGTAGATGCGACTAAAAAAAATAAATCAATCCATATAAAAAAACCCGTTAATAAATATAGTGTGAAGGAAGAAAAAGAATTAATGAAATACGTCTATATACAGGGTGGTTCGAAAGTTTTGTCACCCCTACCGAAAAGTAATAAAGAACAATAGAGTACCAATATAATAATATCAAACGCGTGTGCTGGTTTTACTGATTTGACGTTCATTGACACTGTCACACATCGAGAAGGTATGTACGACCACAGGAATCCACACCATCATGTTCCCATACACCGTCAATCAGCCTTTCCTTCAAGCTGAAGGAGCTCGTGTCAGCCATCGGAAATAGAAAATTAGTACATTTTTTTTTTACAGGGGGTGACAAGGCTTTCGAACCACCCTTTATAAGATAAATATGGGAGGACCAAAAGTAATGACTTTTCTAACTGTAGTTTTATAGGTTTCCACCCCAAATAAGTTAAGGTCACTGTTGTTTACTTATTGTGAACAAATTTTTATTAACAATCATAGTAATATCTAGCTCCCCTCCCTTGGCTAAATATTGCTTAAAAGAGAATTAGTAATGAAGATTTATTTTTAAAACCATCCTAGAAATATGAAATTAAACCGTGTTCTCTTGGACATTCCAGGCGGTGAGGGCCTAAAGTAGATGGATAGTTTTTGTATGGTTCGCGTATGTTATTGATATTTGTTGCAGAAGTTGAAGTGATTAAATTCATTCTTTTTGGAAGATATAATGAAGAAGCGCTGGCCCAATTAGCCCAATTGGGACGTCTTTATTTCAAATAGGCAAAACGGAGATCTCTATTTTTTATTTATTAGGTCAATTCGGACGTCTTTTCTTCATTTTTTAAAAATTTTAAGAGCTCATCTGGCGACTGCCTACTTGGGCCTAAGTCTCCGTACTCACCACTGCCTAGCACTAGGATACTTTAAAATAGCAACATGAAATACTAAAAAAAAACAACAATAAAAAAAAGGAAGAATGCAAGAGGCAGGAAGCAAGCTCTAGCGTCGGGGGAAGGTCCGCCTTACCCCTGCGAAGGAACATGCGACCTATAAAAATAACCCCCCCCCAAAAAAAAACTCTAACTAGTTAAATAAAGGGGAGAAGGCCCCCCCCCCCAAAAAAAAAGTCGATATGTACACCGGTCAATGTGCACGAACTAGTCCCGAGTGTAATGGACAAGCGGTAGCGTTCCCACCCATCCCGGTATCGGTACAGGTAACGTGCCCGAAGATCGGTCAGACTGGGACATTCGCCATAATCTGCCGAACAGTCTGGGGGACAACGCAGTCTTTACAGTAGGGCGCAGGCGAGCGCTTCATCAAATGGCGATGCGTCCCGCGAGTGTGTCCAATTCGGAGACGACAGAAAGCAACCTGAAGCCGTCGCGGCATTGGGGGTAAGTCCATGGGAACAGTCGCGGCGCAATAGCACGAAACTTTAAGTTACCCTCGACCGTCTCCCATCTTCTTTGCCAAGCAGCCCGAAGAGCTGCCCGTATTCCTGCCATGTAGTCGGTGTGAGGAAGAACAAAACGCTGGTTCGGTCGCCCAGTCCTTGCGGACTCTTTGGCGCCCTCATCGGCGCGCTCATTTCCCGCAATTCCTATATTTCTAGGAACCCAGCAGAAGATAATCTTGACATCCGTCCGGCTCGGCAAAACCGTGGCGTCACGGATATCGCGAACCAGGGGATGCAGAGATTCCCTTCCCCGAGAGCATTCAGGGCGCTTTGTGAGTCGCTATAGATCACAATCCGGTCTTCGAACCGGGCACGTGGCGTAATGTCCTGTACCGAGTGGTGCATTGCTACCAGCTCGGCCGTGAAGACAGACGCAGCGCCTGGCAGAGCCCCGCTAACTTCAAACAGAGGGAATACGGCGTGGAAGCCGACCCCCTCTTGAGACTTGGAGCCATCCGTATACACTGGCACGGATTCAGCGTGACACGAGGTGTGCTCCAAAAAGGTCGAACGCAATACTCCCCGCGCTGTATAAGCTTTAGGAGCCGAGGCGTGGCGACAAATAGCCAAAGATGGTACCCTCCATGGTGGCGTCCTGGGCAGAACCAGGGGCGCCACCGGCCTGAGAGCTATACCTAGCTCTCGAAATAGTTTCCTAGCTAAACCCAAAGGGCTTAGGGTATGACTGGCGTCTCTCGGCGGCATAGGCACCGTTGAAATCAGCTGCGGATGCAGTGAGAGATGTTGGCGACTGAGAGATGCGCCAGGCTCGCGCGTACAGGCGAGTGATGCACTGCACGTGGCGCAGAGCGAGTGGCATCTCCCCAGCATCGACCAACAGGCTCTCAATGGGGGAAGTGCGGAAGGCACCGGTAGCAAGGCGAAGGCCGGTGTGGTGGATCGAATCCACCTTCCGCAATAAACGCTCGGCTGCGGATGCATAAAACTCGCATCCGTAGCCCAGCTTCGAACGAACAAAGGATCGATAAAAAAGTAGGGCAGTAGTCCTATCAGCACCCAAGCGCTGAACGTCACGGAACGGAGAATATCCATGGCGTGGATACAAGAGACCCTAAGGCTGCGAATATGAGCCTCCCAGGTGAGGCGTCGGTCAAATACAAGCCCATGAAACAGTGCGATTCAACCACTTCCATGCGTATCCCATTAAGAAACAAGTTTGGGTCGGGGTGGAGCCGTTTATGGCGGCAGAAGTGCACCACCTTAGTTTTGGCCAAGGAAAACCGAAACCTGTGCGCTTCGGCATAGCGAGAGACGCGGTTCAATGCCGGTTCGATCTCCTTTGGCCGCGCCAAAGGAGATCGAAAGGTCGTCCACGTAGAGCGTAGTGAGAACATCTTCCGGCAGCACCGAGGTGATGCCGTTGATGCTCAGGGCAAAGAGTGTGACACTGAGGACACTTCCCTGCTGGACACCCTATTCCTGCTCCTTTGGGCCGGAGAGGGCTCCCCCCACCCGTACGCGGAATCGACGATCTCGCAAAAATTCAGATATAAAGATTGGGAGGCGTCCCCTCGCCCCCATCGTGTGGAGAGTCTCCATGATAACGTATCGCCATGCGGTATCATAGGCCTTCTCTAGATCGAAAAACACCGTGGCGTAGTGCTGTCTACGAAGGAAGGCCTTGCAGACGCCATTTTCCAGTTGAAGCAGAGCATCCGACATGAAGTGGAACTTGCAGAAGGCAGATGGCCTCCAATGTCTAGAAAAAAGGCTAATATAACATTTACCAATTTCTCCATTAACCTGCACATGCAAGAGGTTATTTAGATTGGGCGGACACCGGCCGGGGTAGATTGATATCTCCCCGGTTTGCGAAAAGCGAGCACATTAGCGATTTGCCAGGAATCTGGGAGGTGACCCTCTACCCAGATCCTGTTGAACAAATCTAAGAGAAAGTTCATGACTCGCTCGGGGTAAAGCTGTCGTTGAAAGGTTCTCCGCCTCTGGAAGTAAAGTCTAATTGGCGGCTTTCCGCGACATCAAGATGTGCATTGAATGCTGGCGGAGCAGCATCTCGGCTTGGAAATGCGGAGAAAGCGATCGTGAAGGATTCCGCCACGGACGCGGGGTCCTAGATTGCGGTCTCATTCTCCTGGATAACGGGAGGGAGTTCCTGCGACAGCTTGCCCCTAATCTTGAGTACCGTCTCACACTCGGCTGACCACTATGGGAGTGGTCGGCGTGCAAAACGGCCGGACCTTCTAGGAATAGTAGTTAGGCTCGCGTTGATGAGGTTGTCTAAGGAGGACTCAACGGCCTCATCTACTGACCTAAACTCATCGACTGAGATAGAGAATTCAGTCATTTCCTGATATGCAGACAACTACGCCCGCGCCAAGCACCACCGCGTTTGGCTCTCAGACGGCAGCTGCCCAGAAAATGATAATTCAGTGTGAAAGTGACCACTACCATTGATGTCATCGACCACCCTCCAATCAAAATTAGGTTGTGCATCTGGAGAGCACAAAGATAGGTCGAGGCAGTTAAATGAAGCGGTTCTCGGGCAGTGATGCGTAAACTCATCCACATTTAGGACATCCATCTCAAGCTCGTCGATCAGGTCGGCAAGCACTTCACCCCTAAGATAAATTGTCTAGTCTTCCCAGAGGGAGTGTACAATTCAGATCTCCGAGCAAGAGAAAGGGCCTCGGCAACCGTGGCACGACGCGGCGGAAGTTCCCCGCGTCGAAGTCGGCTGACAGTGGAATGTACGTGGAAATAACTATACCTCTTATTCATGTGCAGCTTCACAGCTACTGCCTGAAAGGAGGTATCTAAATCGCGCATCCTCCCGCCCGGTCCATGTCCCGTGATAGTTGGGTCGCAAAACCCTTATACCCCGGGAGGGTGGGCAGGGGGCATGCGCCCAGCATGGTCTGCAAAAAGATACCTAACGGGGAACGGAGGAGACGAGCCTCCGCAACTCCTCCCAGTTGGCCCGGAGTCCATGGCAATCACATTGAAGGAATATGCTCTCCATGCCTAGCTCGGAGGAGACGCGGGGGCCCTCTTCGAAGAGAAGACACTCACGGGAATGGCCGTAGGCTTCCCGGAAGCAGAACTCCGGGCGCTGTTAGCCGGACAATGCCCTGAAGGCGCTGTGACGCCTTCGAGGACTTATTGGGGGAGGTTGGGCTCGCCATGCGATTCTTTTCCTCCCTCCGCCTTGAAACCTTAGGAGAGCGGGATTGGACGGCTTCGGAGACACTCTTTTGGAGTATCCACCGTCTCTGAGCCACCCACCCTACCACTGGGTGCTGGCAAAGAAGCCGAAGCCCCCTTACTGCGGTCCTCCTTTCGGCGGGCAGCTTTAGGAACCCCGAAAGATGGCCTCACGACCCTCTTCATGGGTATTGCCTCCTGTGAGTCTAAAGACTCCGTGGAGGCACGCGGCCCTTTCGCCTTACGTTCACGCTGGGGGAAAGGAGGGGAGCCCTGATTTTAGTCGGGGCTGGGTTTACCAGGGAAACGCCCGGGGTGGGTAGTACCCGTAAAAGGGTTCAGAATGGGCGCGGAAACGACCGTGTTCGTAGGCCTGGAGGGGCCAGGAGCAGAGGGTGTATTTCATAACATTGAGGCATAGGACGTCCCGGGCAGCGCCGGGCGCGCCAGGACTAAGTCCTTAGCCTCGCGAAATGAGAGACAATCCTGAGCCTGAACGGCCAGGATTTCCTTCTCAATGAGATACGCACCAAATTGCTTCCAAGAAGCGGGGTGCGGCTCTCCGAAATTGACACACTTGGCCACACACGATTTGGACTTATCGTGTGCGGCCTTGGAACAATTTACACAGATTTCGGGTAACCCCGACTTTGCACGTCGACAGTAATAGCACCTCCGCGGCAGTGGCACGAATGCCTTCACGCGGTAGCGGTACCAACCGGTACGCAACGACTTAGGAAGCTTGTCACAGTCGAACGTGACGAAGAGTGTAGGGGTTGGTCTCGAGGTCCCTCTCTGTTTTCTCATCACATGTTCGACCTTGACTGCCCCATGGTCGGCCAGCTCTAAGGTGATGTCACGAGTTCCCTTGCATAAACTATTCCTTTCACATAGTTCATGGTAGAGTGCGGCGGTACATTCACAGGCGTGCCATCAATTGTCCGAAGGGCCCTAATCATGGCCGCCTTGGAGGGATTCGACGCATTCGCCAAAAGGCTCCCGTCCGAGAAACGGGTAACCTTCGGCTCTCTACCAATTACACTAGCTAAAGCTCTCCTCTGATGGGTCATGTTGCCCTTAGCCCACATGGTGCCATCAGTGGAGCGAATAACGAGGGAGCGTTTGAAGCCAGCGGGCTCGAAAACGCCGGGTAGTCTCTGAATGAGGGGCCCCGATGTAATCGAGGCTCCGCTCTGCACGCTAGCACTTTTGGTCTTAGTCAGGGACTCCGCACCCGGGTGGGCAGAGGGGCCGGATGTGTCGATCTTGGCTTGGTCGCTTACCGAAGTGGCAGCAGACCCATCCGTCCCTGCACCCCCGCGGATGGAGAGGAGCCCCGAGTCTTTTTCTTGTTTTTTTTAGGAGAGGAGGGCGGGGTATGAGCCCTCTTCTCCCCTCCGCCGGCAGGCCAGATGGACCGGCCTCAGCAAGGTCCTTCTCCGAGATTGAGAAGGTCCCTTGCGTTTGCAGGGGCACCAGCCGGATGAGATCCCTTCCCTCCCAGTACTGCCTTGGAGACCCGAGCGTCTTTTCTTCAACTGGCAAAACTGGGCCCCTATTCTTCACCCCATCCCCCCCGATTTAATTGAAGATTTGGATTGGCTATAATCGTATTGTCAAATCCTGGTGAAGGAAATTGATTAGCGATAACTGATTAATCGAAAATAATCTTTTACGCTTCTCTTAGTTCTTATCTTTCTCCTTTTTGAAGATTCTGCTCTGCTATCTAATAACTGCCCCCAACCCCCCACCCGCAACCCAAAGATAAATCTAATCCTTTAATATGCGGGTCACCAGCCTTTAATAATATCAAAGTCATCATCATATTTGGCGCCACCCATCCTTTATCGGGACGTCCCTATCTGATAGTGAAATTCACATAAAGATCAGCATGACAATTACACTTTTGAGTGCGGGTGTCTGTACTTTTGTATAACTACGGTGGTAGTTCTGAGTCATCTGGTTCGCACTTTGGGTATCGGTGTTCGTATGTCTTAGCATCTGGACTCGCTATACGGGGCCCTTGGAGGCCCCTTAAAGTAAACTAGGGTTGCTACAGCATTGCTCGGCACTCCCATTTTTATTATTCCCGTTTCTTCTATTTGTCTATTGCTTATTACGATTATTTAAAATAGCTACCCTGCCTCGTTTGTGTGTGTGTGTGTGTGCGTGTGTGTATGTATGCGTTCAGCCGTCCTTCTTTAGGCAGGTGTAAACGTAATCTTATCTTATCACCCCCCATAAGGGGAGAAAATATTTTAACCCTTTTCCCTCGATTTGGGGGTTGCCTCATTGCGGCTTTTTAGGGAAGGGGTGGGCCGAGTCGTCGAAATGGTTATATGGACTCTAACCGAGGATTAGTGATTTGCGATCTTTGGGGTTCGAGCTGAACCCCTCGGGATGATGTTACGTAGGGAAATTCGCCTATTCCCCCCCAAGGTATGGAAAATTGGGAGATACACCTCCCCCATCCTCGTGTAGGGGGGAGATGCGCGCAGACGTGTAAAACTGCGCAATTCTGTGACTTGGTTGTTTCTTCCCCCAATACCCCGCTTCCCCAAATACCCACATAGCGCGCTCAAAATAGCTCACCTCAGCTATAAATAGAGGGCGTGGGGACATCCTGTTTTCCGAGCTTATTTCGACACGCATGCACTGGGGCTTTCGTAGTTAGTTATATGTAGTATGATTGTTATTGTGGGCGTGTGCAGGTGTATCGGTGGGGGGAGTTTACATTCTCTTAATGTTTTGAGACAGGGGAAGGGAGTGTGTCTTGAGCAAGTATTGGGGGGGGGGAGTGGGAAGTGGTTCCATTATTTGAGGGGGCTCGGAAAGCGAGGGTTAAGTGGGGGAAATTGTTTTTATGGTGTCTGGGCTCTCTCTCTCTCTCTCTCTCTGGCCTCTCGACGTCCGTTAGCGCCTGCCTTCTCCCCCCGTCTCATGGGGGGGGGGGTAATTCCAGGTTACGTAAGGAAACCAGTTTTCGGCTCGAAGGAATTTCGCTCGCTTTTTTTTAAACGCGAATGAGGGAAGGGAGGAGTCAGGTGGGGGCGATGGGGCTGGGTTGGCTGAATGGGTTTAGGGGGCGGGGGATGTTTCGGGGGATCGCCACCGGCTCGGTTTGTAGGCACCGCATAGGGTTGGCAGCATATTAGGCAAATCACCCAATTTCCTTTCAAACACCGGTGTTGTGTGACTCGATCATGCACCTGTTTCTCTTCTCCCCCCCCCACCCCCTGCTTCATGTTTTTTTTCATCTAGCCTCCCCCCACCCCCCCTCGGTTCGGAGTCCCGTCTCGCCTATGGCCTTATTCTATCTGCTACACTTTTTCGCTCCGCCTCTTTGTTAACAATTCTCCGTCATGCGGCCTCGACTTAATTTATATATATTAGGGCTGTTCAAGTTCATATTGTGAAAATATAAAAGTTGTGGGAGACTTCAGGCCACATGTTGTTCTTGTTCCACTTGGGGTCGTTTAGGTGCACATCAAATTTGAACTCGATCGGATAAGATATAAAGGTCCCCCAGAGCGACACATTCTCCTCTCCCTCCACCTGGTCCATTATTGAGGTGACGTTGGCAGTCAGTCAAGTGGATTTGCCTTTAAAAGTGTTTGGTGTCAAGAGGTCACCAACTTCTTCATTCTCATGCTGGTAAATTGGTACGACGAACATTACTTGTTGTTTGGAGAACAGAAAGTTATCATTTTCAGTCGCGATCACTAACAAAACAGAGAACTTCAATATTCCCATTTTTCTTTTCACAGATAGGATGGTTTCTATTTGCAACCAGTGGTGGTTGATCAGTCACCCGGAGGAGAACATTATCGGGAGCCGTCTTCCCTCAAAGGAGCAAGTGCTCCGAAAATTCTACTTCCACCACAGTCTGGAAAAGAAAGAGGCGATGCTGCTCAAGTTAGTGAAGGCCTACGAGGGTCTTCAGAAGCATAAGAAAATAGCTTCGCAAACAACAAGGATGAATGAGGAGATCTTTCAAGAGAACTTTGATGACTTGTTCGATGTGGCGCACAGAGATGCCCTTGAAAAGATCACAAGCGAGGAGGACAGGGCCTCCTCATCAGCCATAGAGAGGATCGATCAGCTTTCTCCATGTCCGGACTGGACACTGTGTCAGCGAGGCTCCAAGAGAAAAGGCGGAAGCTGAAAGAAGCGGAGGTGAAGCGGAAACAGGCTGCGAGATGGAGAAAAAGATCGCCTCATCGTCTTCGTCCTCTCACGGGGAAACGGATGGAAGCGATGCCTAAGTCCTCCTAAGAGAAGAGCTGGAAAGAAGTCTGCCATGTTCCTGTCAAAGGAAGTGACCACCAAACTTGACCGCTTCGAGGTCTCAGATCCAGCTGAGATGGCAGTGGTAGGAGCCGTGGATAAGGCAACCGGTCAGAACATCGACAACATCACTCTCTCTACGAGCTCCATCCGCCGCCATAGGAGAAAGAACCGAAAAGAAGTGGCCACTGCAGAGAAGATCGAACTCCCAGGGAGATGCCTCGTGCTACTTTACTGGGATGCCGAGCAGCTGCCTGGCATCGCTGGGGGACGTGAACGCATTAAGAGGCTCGTCATTCACGTCACAGGTGGGGACAAGGGGTACCTCTTGGAAGCAGCCAAGATCCCCCAAGGCACTGGGCATCACATGGCGGAAGCTGTCCTCAAGGCGGTATCCGACGCTGGACTGGAGGCGCGCATTCAAGGAATCGTGTTTGACACTACTGCCTCGAACACGGGTGGGTCCCAGTGGAGGAACCTGCATCAAGATTCAGGAGGGTCTGGGAAGGAAGCTCCTCTGGCTTGCGTTAAGGCACCACATCCTGGAAGTGATGCTTGGGAACGTTTTCAAACACTGTTATGGACCATCTGGCGGGCCTAACGCCCCTCTCTCCGACCGGTTCCGGGACCAGTGGGACTTCCTCGACCAAAAATCTTGGACGTACTCTATGGATGAAGAAGCTTCCTTCTACTGACAGGCGAGCTGTCTGATGCAAGGGAGACAGCTTTGAGCGAGCTCAAGAGTGCCATCCAAGAGACGACTACAAGGAGCGCTTGATTCTCTCCGACATCTTCCTGGGAGGCGATATTGGGACGACTCTCAAGATGAGGGCACCAGGAGCGTTTCATCGACCGAGATGGATGTCGATGGGAAGATTTTCCTCTTCAGGTCTCAGTTTCGGCTGACCTCTCAAGAACTTCGAGTCATGGAACAGGTGTCCCTCTTCGTCGCCCTCCTTTACGCCATTCCGTAGGACGGGGCCATGGTTCCTTCCCATGCTCCCTATAACGATCTCCTCTTCATGAGTGAACTTTGCAGAAGAATCCCCAATAAGCGTGTCGCTGAAGTGGCCCTAAAGGCATTCAAGAGCTATCTCTGGTACGTGTCAGAAGACTCGGTGCCTCTCTCTCTCTTCCATGGTCCAGAACATGAAGAGGCTGGGGAAGGGACTAAAACGTCTGGACGGAAGGGACTTCAATCCCAACAAGCCTCTTTCAGGCTTCTTTAGTTCCCGGTCAAGAAAGGCGCTGGATATCCTGCTCCCAGGACAAGGAGAGGAACTGGCCACACTCTTGGCTAAGAGTCCCGCCAGTTGGGAGGGGGATCCTCTCTCCTGCGAGATGAAGAGGGCGATTGACCAGGTGAAGGTGGTCAACGACGTTGCCGAACGGGGAGTAGCCCTGATGACCACCTTCAACGCGGCCATCACCCGAGAAGAAAATCAACAGCAGTTCCTTCTGAAGGTGGTGGCCAAGGACAGGAGGGAGTGCCCCGCGACCTCCAATGCAGCCCTACTGAATTCCGGACGATCGGACTCCGAATAAAGCAAGGACGTCCTTTCGGAACTGTTTTTTGTCTTGTTTCATTTCTCAGTGATCTCATTCTATTTGCAATTCTTTGCGTGCGAAAGGAAAGATATTAGAACTTTTTTTCATATTTGCTAACTTTTTGTTTCCTTTTGGTTTGTTTTGAAAAATTGTTGCTTCGTGGGGCACCCCTAAGCAATGTCCGATTGCAATAAAGTTTTGCACGAATCTTTTACGTTTTTAGTGGAATAAAAACAACATGTGGCCCAAATGTGTTTGCATATATATATATATATATATATATATATATATATATATATATATATATATATATATATATATATATATATATATATATATATTCGTATAGTTGGGCAGTGAGTTTTCTTCGTAACATGTTTTATTGAAGGCGACTACTAACTTATTGTTAATTGTTTTCTTTTCGAGTCGTCTCTCGATTTGTCTTATGTTCCTTTTTTGGTCTTGGCTTAACCCATGGATTTGTTCTCCAAAATTCATTTGAAAGTCGTGACGCACGAGGGCAGAAAACTGATTCACTAAGCTAAACGAAATTCTTTATTGGCCCGACCCGTTTCGATATATACACATATCATCTTCAAAGGCTACACATTTGTTACTAGGGAATAAGATACAGAGTTATATATCTATATATATATATATATGTGGTAAGCTGCGTTAACATTTATACGAACACATTTATAGGAAATGGTATTTCTCTAAACACAAGTAATCGGTACATGCAAATGGTTGAGACTATAAAGGTCATAGGATTAAGATGAGGAGGGATTATTATTAGGGGGTGGCGGACGGGAGGATACTAAGTTGAATTGCGAATTTGTTTGGATATTTAATTTCGGTGGTTTTTCTTTTATGTATATGGCTTCTAATATAAGCAATTTTTGTCGGTTTGGGGCGTGTGCTAAGATTTCAGTATTCTCTTCAAGCGACTTCCGGTCCAATTGTTTTCCGTGCTTCTCCAACGTATGTGTCCTGGGGGCACCGTTGCTCAAGTGGTAGGTCATTCTTCGCGTTAGCTTTGTTTCGGTCATTCCCATTTTACAAGTATATTCATACATATATCAGGTGACTTCTTTGCTTGGGTGTTAGATTTGGTCGTGGATTGTTTCTCATTATCAGATTGGAAGTGCGTTTGTTGTTGTTGTAAATTATGAGATATACATTATTCTCATGTTTGTGTTCCTTTGACTCCTCTGTTTATGATTTCCTTTATAACTCTCATTTGTTTTGTAGGCTGCGCTCATGATGTTCTTGTAGTAAAGTTTAATCATGTTAATTTCTCTTGTTGATTGGTACTGTCATTAGGTGACATATACCATTTTTCCATTTTGTGGATAGCGGCGTGTATGTCTCCGTTTGTGAACCCATTGTTTACGAGTACTTGTATAGCACAATCAAAGTTTTCATATGTATCTTTCCATGTTGAGCAATGGGTGAACGCGCGGTTGATGTATGTATTTATTACGCTTTTTTTTTAACGCTCGAGACATTCGCTTTTGCATTCATGCACAGACCTGGATTTGTGCTTTAGACGTAAACGCTGGTGGTTATATATATATATATATATATATATATATATATATATATATATATATATATATATATATATATATATCGGGGAAGTCTTGAAGAGGAATTCAAGTTACCTGGACTATGATGATTCGCGCCGGGTATCAAAATACCAACATCATGACTACTGCTCGATGCTTTGTGGGCACTGCAAAGGCTGTAAAACGCGACATGGACACCTGCAACAGAGATTACGAACTCGTGGCCAACAGAAAGGAACAACATGTGTTCTAACTGCGTCCGCACGCTGGAATTGATCCAACAATTGCAGGAGAAGCTGGTGGAAGACCCGTTCAAGAGGCGCAAGGGGCTCAATTCTGACAGCCGGGACCAAGGAGAACCCCTTGACGAAGGCAAAGAAGCTAAAACATCCTGTTGAGCCAGGAATGACCTACAATCCATGCGGTCTCACAAGTATCATGAAGACCAAGTTCCCCCAAACTGTGATGATCTTTGGGTGTCTCCAGTGAAGGTGATGCTCCCCCCCCCACCCCATTTTTTACGGGAGTCTTAGGCTCATTTCAGACGGCTATGTGGAACTGCTGGGGTTTGTGATCAAACTCTTGCCCGAGATGGTTGCTGCTGGAAGGCCATGCATTCGGAAAGAGTCAGAAGTGGTTGTCGGAGAATTTCTTCGAATTCACCAGCCCCACTTTCTGGCTTCCTAAATCCATCGATTTTTATCCCAGGGACTACAATGTTTGCGGCGTGGTTGATAAGGACACCAACCGCTCTTCCTGCAACCCCAAAGCTGAGCTGGTGGCCAAGATCAAGGAGGTGTTCGAAGATCTTCCCAGGGACACAGTGAGGAACGCATGCGCTTCATGCAGCACATGGGGAGATCTGAAAGAACTGGACTACACCTTTCAAAAGCTGATCCATTCCTAGTTCGAAACCATCTGTCACAATATGGCTCTAGGGCTACACTCGAGAACTTCACGATACTTAATACGGTAAGAAAAAAAAAAAAAATATATATATATATATATATATATATATATATATATATATATATATATATATATATAAGTGAAATAACTAAAAAGCTCAATAGGAAGTTATGGTATATGATAGTGAAACCAGAGTATAAGAGCATAGAATTTATTTACGAGACTAGGTTCGGTATGAAGTTTACCATACCCTCTTCAGTCGAATACTGAGAATGGAATGAACACAAAAAATATCTCAAAATCCCAGCCAAAGAAAAAAAAACGGAGAAAAAAAGCGGTGTAGTTCTAAGATCATTAACTATACTGTTTACTATCAGGTTCCGGGAATAGGAGCTACATATAAATTGACCATCCGAAAGATTAAAATTAGGAATTTCTCCTATTAGTATCGATTCTACAACTTTTCTTTTATTGAAATCTCTACAATTGTATATTATTTTGGACTTTGAATAATCTATTTGGTGGTTGTAATTGCTAATGTGATTAAAAATACTGACTGTAGTATGGCCTCGCCTGACATCACATTTGTGGAATATATTCTTTATGTAAATAAATTCTATGCTCTTATACAGTGATATATATATATATATATATATATATATATATATATATATATATATATATATATATATATATATATATATATAATCCCTCGAGCTTCGTCCCACATGAATAAAAAAAGCCAACCTAACTTCACGCGACCCTCACCAATCCTTTCCGAACCAAACCAAACCTAACATGAACAAATCTAAACAACACAACACAACACAACCAAACCTAAGCCAACCTGAACAAACTCAACGAAGCCTTAACCAACAAATATAACCTAACCTCTTCTAATCAAACCTACTCCCCCCCATCCCAAATTACGAACCCCAACACCACCTAGGGTTCTTGATCTAAGAAAGATCCCCCAACCTAACCTAAACTAACCAAACCAAACATAACCTAACCTTAACTAACCTAAATAAACCACCCAAGCCTAAACCAGCCTAATGTGAAAAACCTAACCTAACACAACCAAACTAAACCAAACCTAAAACAACCAAAGTAAACCAAACCTTAAACAACCAAAGTAAAAAAAACCTAAAACAACCAAAGTAACCTAAACCTAAAACAACCAAAGTAAAACAAACCTAAAACAACCAAAGTAAACCAAACCTAAAACAACCGAAGTCAACCAAACCTAAAACAAACAAACTAAACCAAACCTAAAACAACCAAAGTAATCCAAACCTAAAACAACCAAAGTAAACCAAACCTAAAACAACCAAAGTAAACCAAACCTAAAACAACTAAACTAAACCAAACCTAAAATAACCAAAGTAAACCAAACCTAAAACAACCAAAGTAAACCAAACCTAAAACAACCAAAGTAAAACCAAACCTAAAACAACCAAATTAAACCTAACCTAAGCAAAACCAACTGGATTCCACCTGAACCCCCCCCCCTACTGCTTCCCCTTCGCAGGGGTAGGGGCGTCTAATTCTGGAGCGTAGAGCCCCAAGCAGTCTCCTCTTTAAGACTTCTCCGCCGATAACCCTCACACATTCTCACCTGCCCCAACTTCACTTTCTAACCGAATCTTTCCTTACAAACTTTGCCCCTCTCCCCTTCCCCATTTCCATCGTGAACGAGGTCCTCTGACCGACTAATCAAATCCACATAAAGATCAGCATGACAGTCGCTGACGAACAACGGAATCTAAAGGTTAATCCTCGTTGGGGAAGAAGGAGCAGATTCAAGTGGGGGTACTGTTTTTCCCTTCACACCCTCCCTACGAGCAGGAAAGTTCACTTCGTGGCCCAAGGGAGAACCAACCTTTTACCGTCAGGCTGTGTGGACATGAAAACCCCTTCGTCAGGTTCCAGGGCGTAAGAGTGGTATGTTGTGTGCGAAGAGAAGGGGGGGGGGGGCAGCGGTGTTATGATTGGCCTATGTCGGTGTTCGATGACGTAAGCGGCTTGAGCTGGTCTGCGAATGCCTCTCAAACTCGGTGCACTCCCTCATTGGCGGCTTGTTCCCATCCCTGCACGACTCCGTGGGAAAGTTACAAGAAGCACCCGATTCCCAAGCACCAAACACTGTACACAAGAAAACATAACAGAGCTATACACCTAACAGACACCAAAGATACAACACAATGGTAACGTGAAAAAAAAAAATACATAATACCAAACCCTAAAACACAGGTAAATTGCCGAGCCGAAAGCTTAAAAAGGCTTGAATGCTCAACAATTTTCAACAAAAATAAGTAAAACAACATTTAAAACACGAACAATAAGAAGAACACGCCTGCTACACGTAAAAAATAACAATACATGATAGACAACACATAACAAAATAAGTAAAATACGACAACAAAAAGGAAAAAGTCTGCGATGCCCTCCTACTAGGGCCTCCCCCCATCTTAAAATCTTTTATATATTCACCTACTTTATCTACTACTATCCAAAATCCTTCAAAGAGTGCAATATACCATCATTGTTCCCTGCGAGCGACGGGATTTGTTGTCTCTGCTTTCACTGAAGATCGAACCCGCTATCCAGGCATAGATATCTTTCTTTATTGCCTTCGTCGTGATCATTATCATTATTGTCATCGTCGTCATTATTGCGATCATCATCTTTGCCCTAGTAACAATTACACTGGGCAACAAATTTGAACTTTTTTTGATCATCAGAGGCCTCATGACATTTTTCTCGCTCATTTCAAATCTGACTTTAGTTTTTCTTTAGCACATCAGGTTTTCGAGATATGTATTCGAAAATGCAATATGACTGCCGTCGCTGATAGAATGTAGCGTTTTACTCTGATTTCTTTGCCGAAACTGCTGATATATGGTTGCATAGCGCCATTAGTAGAAAGAAATTGCCTTCTGTATATCTCTATGTGCATTGAGAAGTTGAACTGACACAAAATGATGCATTTAACATATATAAACTCTAAAATTTATCATTCTCTTTAGACGTAAACATATGATAAAGATAAATAGCCATGTTTTGTTTATTTGATAAGCATCATAAAGTTAATGGTACTTATATTGCATGTATAAGAATGGTAAACAATGATTGAAGGGCTAATAAGTCAAAACTCGAATTCATAAACGTCGTGCATGGGATTTGCGTTTGAATTTTTTCTCAGGATTATCACGATACAACATCCAACAATGATCTCCCATCATGCTCTCATTCCAAAATCCTTGATAGCGAGTTTCCATGGTCTTGATATCCTGGTGGAAACGTTCACCTAACTCGTCACTTACGGCTCCAAGATTATCTGGGAAAAAGTCTAGGTGCGAATGCAGGAAAGGGATTTTAAGTGACATACGGCATCCCGTTTCCTTATAAGATTGAAGAAGGTTTTCCACGCCATCTCTGTATGCAGGTGACTTGTTGATGCCCAGAAAGTTTGCACATAACCACTTGAAGGCTAGCCATGCAATTAGTTCAAGAGGATTGAGGGTCTTCTCAAAGTCAGGGTCTGCTAAAACCTACCTGATTTGTGGTTCCACAAATATGTCTTCTTTTAGTTTTGCCGCCCTCAGTTGTGGAAATCTTTTGCACAGATATTGAATCCTTGAGAATTGTCCTTAGCCATTGCTTTCACGAAGTGTTTCATCAGACCTAATTTCAAATGAAGATGTGGCAGATATATTATCTGAGGCTCTACCAGGGGGACAGACTGAACAATGCTTATTCCAGGCTCATATATAGATCGAAGTGGCCAGTCACGCTTGTCAGAATGTTTTGCAGTGGCACGGCCATCCCACAGGCAGAGGAAGCAACAGTACTTCGTGAATCCTCCTTGCATACCCATTAGCATGCCTATGACCTTTAGATCACCACAAATGTACCACACCACTGATGGGCTTGGTAGTTTATGTCTTTAAGGAGAATATCTATATTGTCATATGTCTCCTTAAGGTGGACAGAATGGTCAAATAGGAATGGAAGGCTTTACATTGCCATTGTGCTAGAGGACAGCTTTCAGACTTCTCTTAGAAGCATCAATAAAGAGACGCCTCATATGTCTGTGACAAGGCTTCGAACAATCCATTTATATCATGGAAGTAACATAGAGGTCCATTAACTGTGAAAAATGAAGTTAAATCACGATTACGCTTTCTAAAGTAACTCACATGCACATTTTTCTCGAGTTAGAATGTTTCCTGTAGTCGAGATGCTAGAAGTTCTGCTTTCTACTTTGACAGTGACAGATCTCTCACAAGACCATTCAAATCTTCCTGAGTAAATAACTTTGGCTCAGAGTTAGCATCCTCATATTCAACATCCGCATCTAATGTGCATGCACCTTCAGTACTGCTATCATCACTGATATCATCAGGTACGAGGCCATCATCAGGTGGAACTTGAATTGGCAAAGATACATCATGTGAAACTAGTCTGCACGCTGAATCCATGGCTGGCTAAACAATTTGGTGCTTGTTCTTTGCAGAAAACCCTTTTGTGGTCACGCTGCAGAAATAGCAATCTCCGAGATAATCTCTGGGCTCTTTCCATATCATAGGAACAGCGAAGGGCATTGAAGCTTTTTTTTGTTAATCCAGTCACGTAATCCATTAGAGCAGGAAGTACAAATTTGGTGTCGTGCCCATGCTTTATCTTGGTCACCCAGAGGGCAACCGAAGTAGAGTTAGTACATTTTCTTTATATCATTTGTAATAGTACGCTGCTGAGATTTTGTTGTAAAATGCCCACATACATTGCAGAATTGATCTGGATGATTTGTGCACTCTCGAGGCATCGTTACTGCTTTGCGGAAATAGTTGGAAGCCTCTTATGATCAACGCAGAAGGAGCAGCTGAGAAGATGCGCATCACAGGAGGAACCTGAAAGCATAAAACAGAATTATAAATAATTGCGCAAAATATGCATGCGGGTTACAAATGTAAATGAATTCTTCTCTATACCCCCTTAAACCAGCAAGAACTCACGAAGCATCTAGTTTGCTCATCTTAGCAGTACAATAATGATGCGTGCAATAGAGCAATACCAGTAATATGCTACATTTTATAATCGCAGGCGGCCATTTTAAATTTTTGGCATATCTTAAAAACGCTACCTGCTAGAGCAAAGCCGAAGGCAGATTCGGATTCAGCATGGAAAATGCATTTAGAAAAGTATAGTCAGGTCAATGATGAAAATTGTGCGTTGACCAGTGGTGTTAGTTCTTGATCGCAAACAAAACTCCACCCCTACTCCTAGACGGGGTCCCCAAAGTTAGAAAGCTATGGTTTGCATTTGGTTTGCAGCTCAATAATTAACCAAACCAGTTACTGCAGTCTTATATGTCCAACAATTGCAACGTTTAAATATATTCAACCATTGCAACGTTTAATAATGTTCAACCATTGCAACGTTTAATAATGTTCAACAATTGCAACGTCTAAATATGTTCATCAATTGCAACGTTTAAATTATTCAACCATTGCAACGTTTAAAATTGTTCAACAATTGCAAGGTTTAACTGAAGCTCTTGAACAAAATCGCCCTTCGGTGGCCGAACGAAAGGGCGCCCTTCGCCTTCACGACAAAGCACGGCTACTCGCGCCACGTTTGACCCAATAATTTAATTGATTCGTTAGATCGTAATGACCTTCCTCATCCTTCACATTCAACAGGCCTTGAACCACGTACGTGATTGTCATTTATTTCATTCATTGCAAAGTTTCCTCTGATAGGAGGAACCGGGTGGAAAAGGATATCAAATCATGTAGCTCATCAAAAATGAAGGAACTCTTCAAAAAACGAATCCATTATTATTATTTAAAAGTAGCTAACGTCTTTTGACGAATCACATTCACCTTGTAATTATCCACGGAGAGGGGGAATGGGGGGGGGGGGGCAATTCATTGCTGCTATCAGGAGAATTGGGTGCCATTTCGGCTTCAACGTCCGCAAGTGGATCTGCGCCTGATAGGGAGCCATGTGGAAACTGAAACATGGAGGAGTGCCTGCCCTACCTGCCCCAATACATGCTTCATCACTTTACAGATTCTCTTTACACGCTTTCCTGCCGGTTACGCCCTTTTTGGCATTGGGTTTTAAATTCGAGACATCCCCCCCACCTCCCTCTTCCCCCTCCATTGAGTTACGCTTGGCTCAAACGTCTTCTAATAGGTGGCACTCCAGGGTGGCTGTGGCATTGACCTTATCCATGTTGGGGGTGACTTGAAGGTCAAGGGGCGGGGGAAGCCGGGTGGTAAGCGCCTCAGTTCGTATCGATTAAAGAATTTCGGAGTTTAATTACGTGAGGGCGAACCCTGTGTTTGCATGTGCGTGTACATGGAGTTGAGGGGTGGGTGGGCGTGGTCAATAGGAAGGGGGAGGTTTAGTGGGCGGAACCGAGAAATAGTCCCAGGGAATCGGGGTAGGTGGGCGTGGTTTAAATTATCTCCGCCCCTTTTTAATGTTCAAATATTTCGCGGGGTAAATTCGCTCATGTCGGGTAGGGGAGAGTCGAGGAAAGTAATGGAGTAATATTCCCCCCCCTCCCACCGAACGGCTGCGTAATCCAAGTTGGGGCAGTTGTCTACTAGTGCTGAAGAAATTTTGTCGACGTTTGAAAGATTTGATCCAATTTTGAAATAATTTCGTGAGGTTTGGTAATATTAAGGAAGATCCTGAGTCGCATGCCCTACGGGCCCTAGCGCCCCAAATAGTCTCCGTTTAGGGCTAATAATAGCTCCAAGGCGGGTTGTGAGGGCACCCTTGCTGGAAGCTGATCTGCCCCCGAACCCATCATCAGGTGGAGGCGGATCTGTCTTAACTGTTGTGATGTGGGGCAAACTTGGGAGAGTTGCGTCCCCTCTCCGCGGCCTCTATACCCCCCCCCCCTTTATCACTCCCCTTCCCCAATTTATTCACGAATCTCTCCTTTCAAGCTCTCGGGCGCAGATGCCCCCGTTGGCGGTCGCGTGCACGCACTGCGACCGCAATGCCCCCGCCGATCGTTTCCATAGGGGGGATTCGAAGCCTTTACCAATCCCTTGAATAAAGGCGAAAGGGCTTGGAATCACCGTTTTCATTTTCTTCCGGCTAATCTTGAGTCCTGCCTCGCACGTTGACGCGACGCGCCTCCCATCATGAACCGCTTTTCCCGTCGGGTGGTTGGTGCGCATCAGTGCCACAAAATTGTCTTCCCGCATCTTTTAGTATAATAGTCATATGTTTCTAGCCCCCCTTCCCCGTTATGTGTTTGACTCTCTCTCCACACAACACTCGCCCAGCAACCAAACGAAGGTGGCTTCATGTCCCCACTCTCCTGAATGGACTCTTACTTGGGCCACGGAAAGGCCCCTGGTTGGTGACAAAACACACAGAGTGCTACCACTCTGTATCCGTCTTCCATTTTACTAACTGTTTCTTGCCTATTTTCTTGCCCTGCGTTTAATATTGCAAGCTAGTCGCCGACTAGCTTTCGTCCATTCATGCCGGTCACGACCCAGAAGAGGGGGGAGACCCCTCATTAGCTCCCGTCTGAGGGGTATTTAATATATCTGCAGTCATCCTGCCCTTTTCTCTTTCTACCCCCCCCCCTCTCCTTTTTCTTATATTTCCGAAGTAAATATGTTGATCATTAAAAATAACTATACAATTGTAAGCTACTCACTTTATTTAAATGTTATTTTTTAAAAAACTTTATTTCAATGTTAAAATTGCTTCTGTAAGTATGCACAACCAGCTAGCCAAGATGTTCTATCAT